>NDGN011395044.1:0-11867 GCA_002564285.1 Tympanoctomys barrerae
TAAAGCGCTTCTTTAACTTTTGGACTTGCCTCGTTGTCATCTGATTTTTGAGCTACAACAAGTATCCAAAACCTGTTAGGGTTCTAAAAAACATGGAATTCTTCTAAAATTTTTTAGATAGTTTTAGAACAACTGCATAAATATTGTAACTTACACCACAGAGAGTTTTACAAAATACTAATGTACTGACTGCCTAATAGGTATGGCATGAAAGAAGGTGACATAATTAATAATGCATATTTCAGCATGTAAACAACCAGTTTGAACTATGATGGGATGACTTAGTGGCGTTGTCTGTGCTACCAAGAAAGGACAGTAGACGTACATGCAGACTCACTAAAATGGGTGATCTGGGATCATTCAAACACTCAGGAGCTTTGCAGAGAAGGGTCAAGCCGAAGTGCAGTCTTCCCTCACTCTACATGACAAATCTGAGAACTCTGCACGTAAGTCTGAGAATTCCATGTGTAGTAAAGTCACATAAAAATATGGTTGCTGTTACATATAAAATACAGTTAGAGAATAGGCTTGGATAATTATGAACATATATTTTACCAGTTTCAGAAAATGTTAGAATACAGTAAAACCTTGGTTTACTAGCACAATTTGTTCTGCAAACATGCTTTAAACCAAAATATTTGCATATCAAAGCAAATTCCCTCATAAGAAATAATGGAAACTGTGATGATTCATTCCATAAGCCAAAATACTCATATTTAAAAACGATTGCCATACAACAATATGTAAAATAATACAGAAGATGCAAAACATAAAGAAAAATAAATGAGCCTGCATTTATGTTGAAAAAACTTCATGGCTAATGTGAGGGAGTCAAGAGGAGGAATATTGTGTAGGACGACTTTCACTACCATTAACAGAATCACTGATTTCTATTGGCCCAATAAAATCTCTCTCTCTCTCTCTCTCTCTCTCTCTCTCTGTGACTTTAACAAGGAACCTGTCCAATGATACTTGCTATTGCTTCCTTTTGAGGATTTTGCAGAAATGTGACATTACATTACCATTAAAAAGATTCATTGCTTGCATTGCTGCAGCCTTATTCGGGTGACTCTTCTTTCTTTCTACAAAATGTTGTGCTATTTTCCACATAACCCTAATCTCTTTTAAAGTGAGGGATTCCTTTGCCTTTTCTCCTCTTCCTCTGCAGGGGAGATCTCCATAACCTGGTACTGGTGAGAGATGGTCACCCACAATCCCGCAGCAACACAGTGAGCCATTGGCTTCATTACAAGCGACGATGTTTGCCATCACCCACCACTCATATTGAAAGATCTTGCTGTTTATCAAGTGAACATTTATTAGAAATGTTGCTCATTCTGTAGAACAAGTTGCATGCAACCCAAGGTTTTACTCTATCTGAAAAACATCTCCAAACTGTGGGGGACATAGAAGCATTCTTTGTTGAGCTGTGCTGCACTATGCCTTGTGAAACATTTAGTGTCCCTGGTTTCCCATAAGTGCTAATGACATTCCTAAATGTTGCAAGAACACAGCATAGTCCTATCACTTCCCAAAATGGCAGCCAGTATCACCTCATTGAGAAACTCTGACCTGGCTTTGTAAGGAAGTAGATTCAAAAGGGTGAATGAATCACCAAAGTTGATTTGGCCAGAAAGTACACAGATGGGTCTCTTACCCCTTAATGCAGTGCTATGCTGTTAGTTGGTTGTGTTTATGCACATGGTCATAGATGTTATATTCATGCATAGTCACACATGTATGATGGCATTTGTTGTGTTCAAAAACGTCTAGTCAGTGTTTTGACTATGCTCAATTTTATAAAACATTTTTATTAACATGTATTCAGTTATACTGCTCAATTCAGGTAAAACAGTTGTACCTATAACACAGACCAGGGGCAAGAAAATGTTGCATAGCCTTTTAACTACTTTCCCTTCCATGTCCAATGTTTTGGCTGACTAGGTGGTAAGACTTCCTCACTGCCACAATTGACCACTTTCCACTGAAAGCAATTACAGTGGTTGGGAAATTCCAAAGACTACCCTTCACTTCTAACACCACTTGCAAGAGTGTCATCCTCAAGTGTTAGCTTTCCTGTCACAAGGATGCACTACCAAACACCAAACATAGCCTAAAAGAAGAAAGATTTCCTCTGGCTTATAATTTAAAGGTATTCAGGCTATGGTAGGCTGGCTGTAAGGAAGAAACATCATGACAGAAGGCCATGCAGAGCAAAGAAGCTCTGTTCATGATAGCTGAGAAGCAGAGGGGATGATGGGAGAAAAGATATAGAACCCCAGGCCACACTTCCTCCATGAGCCACCAAGATACACCTAGAAGTGTGCTTTAATAATCCCCTCAGTGGCTCCCAGGACAATCAAGCTGACACAATTAAGCAGAACCATCATACCAACAGAGTCACAGAGTTGATAACTCGCTAGAAGTCTTGTAGAACTCATTAAAAGCTGTTATACTTGCATTAGGGTTCATTATAGCAAGAGGATACAGATGAAAATCTGACAAGGGAGAGACACGTGAGGCAGTGTCCAGGGAAGTTCAAAGCATGAAGCTTCTCTTTCGTCTCCTGGCTGAGCCACGGGCAGGGCTGCCTTCTCCCAGCAATAATGTGAGGCAGTAGGAGTATGGCCAACCAGGGAAATTTAGCCAAGCCTTGGTGTCCAGAGCGATTTAATTGGGACCTGGTGGTCACTGAGATATGACTGCCTGTGTGGCTTAGTTTCAGTCTTCAGCACTATTATAGTTTGTAAAATGCCCTCTAAAAGTCTCATATTCAGAAGTAGGGCCTGGTTGGAAGGCCACTGAGAGTATGACTTGGAAGTATATGTCAAGCCCCCAGAGCTTCCCTCTTCTCTCGGCTTCCCAGCTGCTGCAGGCTAAGCACCTTTGCCCTGCCATGTCCTGATGCCATCCTGTCCCTGCCATGCAGCCAGCTGACCACGGACTGAAACCTTGAACTAAAATAAACCTCTCCTTTAATTTTTTAGTATCATATGTTTTGTCCCACCAATGGGAAAGGAGCTAATACCGAAAATTGATACTCAAAAAGAGTTTACTGCACTGAATGTACTAGAATTGTGTAAGCCTTGGAAACTGATTCACTGGAAGAGTTTAGAAAATTGGAGATTAGGGTTAGAGAAGTCCCAGAATGCTGTAAGCTGAGCTAGATAAACTGAGAAGGCCAGTGTGATAGTTTGTGTCTACATGTTCCCCAAAGCCTCATGCAGTGATGGGGTGGACTTCTAGAGTTTGTGTTTGATTTATGGTCCAGTGCTGGGATTATGGGTGTGAGTGCTACACCCACCCTGGAGCTAGTAACCTGCATGCAATAGGAGGGAGGGAAAGAGGCTTGCTCTCTGCGGCTCCTCCCTTTTTCTCTTCTTGTTCTTGCTGTTTTCTGCTGCTGTGTACTGCCTTGAAGCCAGCCGATTATGAACTGAAGCCTCCAGAAAGTGTGAGCTAAATAAACCTTCCTTCCTTGATTTTGTGCATCAGGTATTTTGTCTCAGCAATGAAAGAAAAGTAACCAACACAACCAGAACGCTGATAGGAGTACAGATCGTAAAACCAAACTTCAGAGGCTTCTACTGTGAACACAGATTCCATTGGCAGGTCCATTAGAGGCCGTGTGCGTTACACTCAGTCTATATTTTGTCTGTGTCCTGCAATTTTGGGGGAAAGTGAAGTTAAGGACAGTGGACTAATACATCTGGTAAAGAAAATTACAAGACCTCCCAGCATTAGGCCACTGCAGCCATGGTCCAAGGGGATCAGGTTATTTTTCAAGCTGGCAGACTTGGCCACATTCATACGGTGCCACTTGGTCAAGGATGCAGAATGTAAGAGTTTTCGGGTCACAGAGGCTTTGATTCATATTTCAGAAGACCTGAAAGCAAACATATATGACAGGGTGATAGTCCCTGCCAGTGTTGTAAGCAACTGAATTAGAAAGAAATATAGGCAGTCAGACATGACTAGGCCCTCAACGGAGTCAGTATGCAAGACAAGCTACCTTGCAACTGTGGGAGAGACAGGCATTCCCACTGTGGGCCAGACCTCAAGATCAAAGATCAAACAAATACATATCTCCCTAAGGATAAGAAGTGGGGACTGATATTCTAAATAGATCTCCTATCACCTTACAAAAGCCGGGAAGAGTCACTAACCCAAGCCCCTACAAGAACAGTTCCCGTTCTGTATTCATGCTTGCTTGTCACATGACTTGCTTCCCCATTTGATCTTGATTTACTCAATTTTACCTGAGCAACTGTGCTTGCAGTTTTATTGGCTGACCATAGTTTCGTCCCATGCCATGCCCATCTAGCGAGTTGCCATCTTTCCCACTGTGGACCCACCTCATCTCATGGTTTTGCTCTATAAAATCCCTAGAAAAGACAGGTTCCTTGGCAACCCACTTGGGTCCCCTTCTGTCCTTTCAGACAGAAGCTTTCTTTCCCTCAATAAATTTATTCTGGGACTTGGGAAGATAGCTCAGCAGTCTAAGTATCTGCATGGCATGGGCAAAGACTAGAGTTTGATCTCCAGTACTCTATGGGGTGCTGGCCCTGAAACTGGGCATGGTGGTACACTCCTGCAATCCCGGTGCTGGAGAGATTGAGACAGGAGGATTACTAGGACTCTGAGCTGTGTAGTGAGACCCTGTGCTAATAAAAATACGTACATACATACATTAAAAACATGTAGAAAGAAATATATTCTGCTGTTAACCTCCATTGTTCCTAAAATTCATTCTTAGGCTTTAGAGAATACAGACTCATCCCAGATATTTTTCAGATTTGGAGTTTATGTCCCCTGTATCACCGGGACCCTATGAAAGGGCAGCACATGAAGCTGTGAGACTCATACTGAAGGTACAGTGGGGACCCAAGGGGGCTGGAGATGCCAGGAGCTTGAGTGCCTGCTGGGGAAAGGTGTAGGGAGTAGGAAGAGCCAGCCGAGCTGCAGCCAGCAGGCCGTGGGGACAGAGCCTCCCAAGGCCTTTGGGAAGGCCACCTCTTGCCAGGATTTGCTCTGGGTGCTGCACACACAGCTGCAGGATTTGATGTTTGCACTGCTGAATTTTGGGCTTGCTTGAGTCCAGTTCCCATCTATCTCCCTATTCTTCCCTTTCGTGATGGGGACATTTACCCCACACTAACTCACGCCTCTGGTGTGTCATCCCTTCCAACCATCCCCACCCCTGGAAATGCATTTAATCCACCTTGAAGAGTTTTTGCAGCCTTCACTTTTCTAGGAATGTTGAAAAGTTCAAGTGCAAAATTTCCTATGAGACTTGGAA
The DNA here is from genome assembly GCA_002564285.1 of Tympanoctomys barrerae. Classification (NCBI taxonomy): domain Eukaryota; kingdom Metazoa; phylum Chordata; class Mammalia; order Rodentia; family Octodontidae; genus Tympanoctomys; species Tympanoctomys barrerae. Next base: position 5,300 of record NDGN011395044.1, read on the forward strand.
CAAATTCTGATCATAGTGTGGCTGCTGCTGTTCTGGATCATGGCGCTCTGTGGCTTTCTCCTCAGAGCGAGGTCCTTCCATCTGTCTGTCCTTCCATCTGTCTGTCTTCTCAGAGTTCTGTGGACAGTACCTCAATCATGCTACACAAACATTCTATTATTCCACTATGCCCCCAGGACACTAAAATTAAACTACCTAAAATGATACAGAATATGTAAAAGTTCTTTTTAGAAGTGCATTGTGGAGCTAACAAGATAGCAGAATTATTAGGCCAAAATTCAGGTGCAATAAAAACAGACCTAAAACTTGAAGGTAGGTGCCAGTCCCAGGGGAGTTTTTCAGTGGGCTTCAAAGGGGCAGGGACCGAGATAAAGTCCAGGGCCTGCCCGAGGTGGAATGCCATTGTGCTGGGAGCTCCAATGTAAGGACCAAAAAAGGTCACTGTGCACCGTGGTCTGAGAGACTGCAAGGATTTTTACTTTGACATGAAGAGGTGATGGAAGAGGCAGAATGTAGCAGTGAAGATGTAGCAGTGAAGTTCTGTTGGCACGGACTGGCAGCCGGGCACTTAGACTGGCAGCGCACTTGAACCTCAGACTCTGAATTTGGTCTGAAGTGCCCGTGCCTCCTAGTCCTTGGTGGATGTTGATTCAGGTCAACGTGCTTCATTTTAGGACTCCAAGAAAAGACTCACAATTAATTTCTGAAGAAAATGTCGAGCTTACAGTAAACATAAAAGCTAAGTATGTAAGAAAGTAAGATAGGAGTAGGAACGAACAGAATAAGTGACAGGGAAGGTCAGCCAAATAGCTCAGTGGATTAAAGCACCTGCAAGTAGGCATAGGGGCTGGGAGGTTCGATCCCCAGGCCTGACATACTGGCCTCACCCCCAGGGCACACTGAGACAGCAATTGAGACTGGGTGTGGTGGCATGCACCTGTAATCCCAGCTCTTGCAAGGCTGTAAACGGGCAGATCAATAGCAGTCCAATCTAGTAGTGAGACCCTGAACACCCTGTAGACCCTTCCCTAAAATTAAAAAACAAACAAAAAACCAATAGAATAAGAGATGTCAGAAACAGATCCACAAGTCCTTCAGATATTAGAAATATCTAAAGCTGGTCTAGTTTCAGCCAATAGTGCCTTCCTTGGGAATAGGGAGAGGGCTCAGTGACATAAGTGCCTGCCAGGCAAGTGCAAGGTCCAGAGTCTGATCCCCAGTACAAATGATGCCTTCATTTAATTTTGGATCTTTTAAATAAAAAGTGGAGATGTTATGATATATATTACTCAGCTGCTCCTTACACAAGGTATTTTGTATAAAAAATTAATTGGATCAACTATTAGCTGTTTGACCTTGGGCAAATTATTTAATATCTTGAAATAAAGATGGGAAGAGTACAGACTTCATAAGAGTATTGTGACAGGTAAATCAATGCACTGAAAAGACTTAGCACACCTGGCCAACAGTAATTGATCCGTACTCCATGGCTTCCTTTGGGAAAAGGAAAATGTGTTCACAAGAAGATTAATTAGAGAGACTATTCACTTGTCAAAAGTATAAGATATGGTGATCCTTTAAAAGGGGTGTGTGTCACACTCACTGATTAAAGTGTCCTTTGATCCTGGATAGAAGCGACTGTTATGGAAGCAGGGACAGACGCCAGCCAGCGCGGACCTTCTTTCAAGGCGTGACCTGGTCAGGCCCTGGTGTTCTTCGTGGTCCATTTTCTTCTCACATCTCTGCCCCCGCCCTTTGAAGCCTTTGTCTCTCCATTCCACGCGCATGTGACCAACCGCGTCTTCTACACAGTAACACCTCCCAGACGTGAGAACTGTTTCATCCCCTCTTCTCTCTTAAGATGACTAAATCAAGTTCTTTAAACTTTCTATTTGGTCACTTTTCCAAAACCATCGCCAGCTAGAAACTATGCATGTGTTATCACCTCCCACTTAAAAGTGGAGCTCAAGGAAGGCATTTTTTTTCAGGGACACCCAAGTAGTGCTGATTCATTTGGAAGGTAAGTTTACTACTCCTATGTGTGTTTCCTGGTCCAGTGTCACTCCTGATTTTGTTCTTTCAAGGTTTGACAACAAAAAAAATTTGGCCTGCAATCCAAGTTCACTGACGGTGTTTTTCGTAAAGGAAATATGTGGGTTTTTTTTGTAAAGAAACTATTTTGGAACATAGACATATGTTCTCCTTTAAGTATTTTTTTTTTTTCCTGCCACTACAGAATTGAATAGTGTGACAAAAAACGTATGGGCCTCAAAAGGCTGACTATTTAATATTTGCCTGTTATGGAGTAAGTTTGCGCTGAGCTCTGCTTTAAGGCATCGCTATGCTGTGGAAGATGCTGCCCTTCGTGCCCTCTTTTCCAATGTGTGTCTCTCACCCCTCTCTCTGTTCATGTTGCCGACCCCACACCGGTCTTCCTTTGCTTCCCAGAATGCACCACCATTCTTCCTGTCAGGGGCTTCCCTTAGGATGTTATTCCTGCTGGGAACAGTCTTCCTTGTCTGCACAACTTTCTGCCCTGGGAGGACTGGTTCTGGTCTTACCCTTCAGATCTTACCTCCTCTCGGAGAGGCTCTCTTGCCATTTTGCCTAAACTGTCCTTCTTTAAAATACCCGCAGAATATGCGATTCTTGTCAAATCACATAGCACAATTAGAAAAAGAGCTTCTGTTTGTTTGCTTCTTTGATGCCCTTTTCCCCCCTTGTCTGTGAGCTCCATGACTAAGGGACAATGTCTGCTTTGTTGCTGGATCCTCAGCGCCCGGCATGTAGTAGGTACACAGTAATTACTTACTGAGTAAATGAACAAATAAGTGGTGAGTTTGCACGTATAGCAGTCTTTCTCTTATTTGCAATTTGGTTCTTCTCCTTGAAAGTAGTACTTTGCTTTGATAATGTTGGTTGTATTTCTCCTCCTTGGCTCCAAATTATCAAGGTCATGCTATGTTTAAAGTTTTTGCTTTCTTTGTGGTAATTTCTTTCTCAGCTTGATGCCATTTGTGCATTTAATGAATACTATTTGGTTATTTATGTGGTTGGAAGCAGACTGAGAAAGACACATTGTACTGACTACTGTTCTGTTTGGGCCATTTTTGTAATAGGAACACTGAATCTTGACAAAGAAAGTATCAGTTCATTCCTGAATGAGACGCGGGAAATTGTATTAGAATATTAATGAATACCTTGCATATTGCATAATATTTGTTGCTGGTATATTTGTATGTTGATGCCAGTATACATTATGATTTCTAGAAAGGCATTTCCATAGGCCAAAATTGGTTACATCAATAAAGTATTCTTTAATTGCAAAACTTTGCCTTTAAAAACCATCCGCAGTAAGTGCCTCTTCAGAGTAAAATGAGATGCAGCAGAGAAGATGGAGATTCTTATGCAATGTACCAATTATGGCTCTGATTAAACTGCATCTGCTTTGCAGCGACGGCTTTGCTTGAAGGAAAGCTCTGTGACTGCCGGTGACACTGTGCAGATCTCCTGCCTGCAGCCCCATCAGACCAACTTCTGTGTGAAACTGAGCAGCTCCTTAACTAGTCACGAACACTAGGCAGAGGAGAGGAGAACTTAGGAAACAAAGGTAGGAACAGCAATTTTTAGAACATGGTCCTCAAGCGGCAGCAGCAATGTCATTATCTCTGGGGCTTTATTATAAAGATAAATACACAGGGCCCACTCCAGCCTACTGAATCGGGAACATGATAAGGTGTATTAGAGGAAAAGTGTACTCATGGGGCTTGTCAAAGACAGTAAGACAGCTTTATTTGAAGGAGAGTGCCGCTGTGAGGTTTGGCCATGAGAAGGAAGGGTGAGTTGAGCTCCAAATGAAGGAAAGTGGTTGATAGCCCAGGAGCAGGGTTTAGGTCAGAGGATGGAAACTACTTAGAGGAAACATGGGGGCTAAGACAGGACTCTGGCTACATGGATTTAGGATTCTTTCTGAAGGCGCACTGGAGCAAGCAGACATGACCTGGGAGGTGGTGGGGGAGGCGGGATCTGATTAGGGGTAGTGGGGGATGGGATAGGAAGATTGGAAGACTCTAGTCAAGCCAGTTGAGCAGGATTGTTGCTAAAATGGGCAGTGAACGGATTACAGAAACCCCCAAGTCAGAACCTTGTTGGGAAGCGATTTCAAAGGAGCTTGTCAAAAACGTAAGATGGATTTATTTGAAGGAGAGTGGGGTTTTCGTCATAGGGAAGGAAGATTGAGCTCAGCTCCAAATACAAGGAAAATGGAGAGTTTGGTGAAGGACACAATCTTCATCAAATGGGAGGAGAGAGGAAATCAGATCTTGGGGAAAATCTGCTGCAGGTGGACTGCTGATGTGGGGAAGTAGGAAGGAAACAGTATCCCAGGTGTACTCAGGGTCCATTATGTCTCCTCACTAAGTCAAGTCTGGAGGTCTCGTACCTGTGTGCTAAACAGCGAGGGTCTCCAACCAGTCCATTCTCTCCTGAGACCTGTTAAGGCCTTCTATCTGGGATGAGTCTCAAAAAGTCAGTGAATTTCTTCTGTCTTTTGGCTAGATCTTCTGGTAGGTTCACAGGCCTCTCACCCGACTCGGAGGTGAGGCAGGACTTGTGTTCTCTCCGATATTCATTGCTCAAGTACTTGCCAAAACTTCATTTTTCCACCTTTCTGTTTACTTTGCTTTCTTTGTAATTGGCCTTTGACTCTTGTTATTATTTTTTACTTTGACTTTTTTTTTTACCTTGTGGGCTGAAATGGAATTGAAATGTGGACATTTGAATAATGCCAAACACATTTGTTACTTTCACTCAGAAATACGAATTATTATAACTACTACTACTGGTATTAAGTGTAAAGGCCGTCAAAATTTTGTGAACAAATACTCCTTTAGTACCCTTTATGCATTCTTCCAGAGTCTGTTAAGAAGTATGCCTATGACAGTTGAGCTTTCAAATAATAGAACATGCCATTCCATGTTCTAATCAGACTATAACAAGAAAAACCTGCAAGCTATTTTTTTTATTTGTTGAGGAAACATGACAAAAATACCCCAGTTTTCGCTTAGAATGACACTAATCTCACTTCTGCTAATCAATAAAATAGAACTATTCCAGATCTAACAGGAATTAAAGGGTTTACTATTTTGCCTGCTTAAAGATTTTAACTAAGACCTTTTAATACTAATACCCCCAAAATAAAATAAAATAAAATGGAATAATGACATTATATCACCTGACTGAAGGCTAAATAAATCTTCCACATAAATCCATAGCACTCAAAACAGTGACAGTCTAATATTTATTTCAAGAGCAAAACTGTTTCAAACACAAATTGAAATGGGCTCAAGACCCTCTCCAACTTCATTGCAAATTAAGTGTATGTCATACTGCCTAAGAGATTTTGAGATTCTCTCTGGATTCTAGAATTTTGCTCATTTTAAAATAAATCACTGCACAAAAAGAAACAATTTAGGGATTTTTTTTTCCTGTCCAAGTTTTCTTAACCAAAAAAATACTTCTGCCATGGCAGTGCATGTTACATATACAGGTTGGGTTACAACCAGTACTCACACAACAAATCTAGAGTAAGCAAGATGAAGTGGACAACAGACCCCTCTAGTTTCGATTATGTTCTTGTAACAAAGCTCCTAGGGCAACTCTCCTCCCGCCATAAACTCCAAGGCTGGGAGGAGCACTTCCAAACCTACCCAAGAACAGATGTACGCTAATGCCTTGAAGCGCAAATATTCACAGAAAAGGAAATAAATCAAAATAATTGATAGGATTATAAACTACCAAGCGCTGAAACTATGAAACATGATGTGAAACAATTATTCTTTCTAATCAGGCCTTGGAAATAACTGAAATAATTTCTCAGGCGCTAGAACACTTGGAAAAGAATACATAGAGGATAAAGAATCTCTTATTTAAACAAGAGAAAATGTTAACATATGATTTAAAATGATTAAAAGCAAGGGGTATTTGCCTCCCTTGGGGGATCATATTGAGTGGCATTGTGTTACACAGTATGCAAGAAAGATTGTTAATTGGCACACTCGATTAAAATAGTATTTAAAATATAATTTTATAACAAGGGGGCTATTTATCTGGTTTTCCATTCTTTTTATCAAAATATTAACTGTAATATTTATGCTTCTACCGGAGATAGAAAGATGCTTTAATGTAATTTTATTTGTAAAGCTATTTCAAATAATTCATTCAGAATGAATGCATTGTCTATAGAGAGAAATATATTTCATTATATGTTTTTGAAGCAGATATCCATGCTGTGGAGTACGGTTCTGATGTTAGCATCATCTTCTTTCTCATTAAATATTGGGTCGTTATTCTTACATTGAGGAAGAGGTCTGTTTTGAATTTTTCCTCTCCTTGTGGTCCAAATTGAGTTTCTCCACCCTTCACCTTACATCCTGTGATCATTTATTTATTTTTTTAATAATTTTGTTGAGAAACAAATAGCAATGAGACAGTTTCAAAACTGATTAGTAGGACAGTTACAGTAATTAATACATTGCATATTGTTGTCTTCATAGTGGTTATTCATAGT
>NDGN011395065.1:0-11468 GCA_002564285.1 Tympanoctomys barrerae
GTACAATGTATTACTTATTGAAACTGTCCTATTAATCAATTGTGAAACTGTCTCTTTGATTTTTGTTTCTCAATTAAAAAAAAAAGGAATCAAGAAAACAATTCTACTGAGAATACTTAAGAAAGCCCTTGGGAATAAATGGAACCCTTACAAGGGAAAATCTGTACACTTAAAATTATAAAGCATTAATGAAAGAAATTTGATACAAATAAAAAGTTGTGTTTGTGGATTTAAGAAACTAAACCTATGAAGATATTTGTCCCATCCTAAACTCTGTAGAGTTTAACTCTTTCCCAGTGAAACTTGTTTAAATTCCAATGACATTACTTAACAAAAATAAAGAAAAATCTTGTAACTATTAAAAAAAAATTTTGTTAGACATGGTACCTAAACTCCAGAATCATCCTGGTTTATCAAATAATTGTCATTTTCCATGAAATGATTTATCCCTACCAAATAAAATGTTTTAGTAGAAAATTAATTTCATTATCACTTCGAAATCATCACTTAAGAAAGAGCAAATTTGCCTTCTTCTCTTCTACCTTGTGAGGATGCAGAATGGGCCTCCTAACTGGGGCCAAATTATAGAAGTTTGGTCATGGACTTTTCCGGGGCTCTAGCACTATGACATAGTACACTTCTGTTTTTAAAAAATGTGCACTCTGTGGTTTTCTGCTATAGCAACTCAAATAAAATACCATGCACTCACACACGTACAATGCTCTGAAGAGAAACTTAAGAAATCTTCAATACCAAAATCTGTCTTCTATTTGAGAAGTTTACATAAACCAGGAAAGATACTGAAAACTCATATCTATAATGAGTCTACTTTTACAGTTCAAGCTTAAGACTAATAGAAAAATAAGAATTAAAGAATAATAGAAAATATGTCTCTGAGGTAATGTCTCCATCAGTTAAGAGAAAAACTTTTTGCAAATGCAGTTTGAGTATTGTCTACCTTCTAGGTCTACCTTCTAGGGCTGGGGAGATAACTTAGTGGTCTAAGCAATTGCTTGACAAGTGCAAGGTCCAGAGTTCGATCCCTGGTACCACATGCCATGCCTGCCCCAGAATCCTGCATGTGCCATGCCAGCCCTGAAACCAGATATGTGGCACACACCTGCAATCCCATTGCTGGGGAGGCTGAGACAGGAGAATGAGGTTGATTTGCATAGTGAGACTCTGTACCAAATAAATAAATATTAAAAGAGAAAAATATTTTCTGCTTTCTAATACTTACATAATAAGATTTTTATAAGGATTTGCTGAAAAATTTGGCATACTTAGAGGAATGACACAAATTATAATTTTCTTTTTAGCTTCCTCAATAATTTTTAAAGAGGAAAATAAAATCTACACATGTTTTGCATGTAACTATTGTAAAAGATATTCCACAGTTAAACTGAATAATTGTCTAGTGTGAAAAGATTTAAAGAATGCCAGATACGCTACAATTTTATTATTTCTTTCACTATTGTAATTTTCCTTATAATTTTGTAGAAAAATATGAGCATTGTAATTGAAATAGGTTACAACTTTGGGAGAATATATATATATATATATATATATATATATATATATATATTCAGACTTCTGCGTTTATACTTCCTTTCGACTTCACCATATTCTTGCGAGCAGGGGATGTTATCTTTCCTCTGCTCTGTAAAAGTGAACACTTCCATGTCGCACGCGGCTGAGCAGCTAGCGTAGCAGCGACAGGGAGAGGCCACCGCTGTCTGTCTCAGGAGACTCCACGGAAGAAGTCACCCCTTTAGCTTTTCACCACCCTCACACCGATAAGCTTTTTGGATGGGAAGAAAAGGCATCTCGACTGATAGCAAGGCTCTGAAAAGAGTAAGTATCTTAAGTCATGGTTTCTAAATTAGATACTAGAAACTAAATTATTTAGCAAAGATCAAAAGGGATTCAATTTCTCAGAATATTACTGATGCTATTTAATGTATAATTTATTTGAGTTAAAAATCTAATCTAGAACATGTAGAAAAGTGTTGTTCTTAACATTTATAGTCACACTTTACTGACATACTAAATTTTCGGAAAAGGAGACTTGAAAACTATATGCTTTTTAATTGCACATCCCTAATTCAAATTCTGTTAAGACAAACTATATCTTAATTTTATAAGCCATATATTGAATACTTTTTTCCCTAGAGAATCCATATTATTAAAAAGGAATAGAAATAAAAAGAGTTCACAGATGTGTCTTGAGATAGGCACATAGAAGCTTGCCATAAGTAAAATTCTTAATTTTCTAAGGCCTTTGTCCCAAAAGGTATCTGAGGAAGGAAAACATGCTACACAAATTTCATTCTGGGTTTTCTTAAAAGGAAAACCCAGACCATTTCTGGTCTTCTAAATAGTAAAACAGATCATTGTAATAGCAACAACATTGAAACTAAAATTTTAAACTTGCTATTTAACTTACACTTACAAAAATATTATATGCCCTGATTTCTAAATCAAAGTTGTATAAGCCTCATTTGCTATTTTAATTTCCATCATAATAATTAGAACTTCAGGGGGCACGCTGCCTTAGAATGCTGTGGGCAAACCAAGTATAGAATGTGAATTAAGGACGTCATCTCTTTACACTAGAGTAATTTTAACCCTTTTGGAACTAAATATTTTAATGACGCAATATTGCTGCTGTGTTTGCAGTGCAGTTCATGTGCCAGTCAAAATGTTCATGTGCCGGAAAGTCTTGAAAATAAGAATACTGCAAAATAATTGTACATACCAAATTTATGCATTAATGTGCTAAATATATAACGTGGCATCTATTGATGAGGCGTTATTAGTTTTAGATTCAGAAACAAATCCATAAAAGAGGCAACATTTTAATTTATCACGCTTCGTCAAGCAGTATGATAAGCCAGACGACACCAATAAAAAGTCAAAGTAAGGAATTGTGATGAACTAAGTCCAAAGTTCTGTACTCAACTTGGGAAAATGAATGAATATAAATAAAACATGTGCTATCCTTGTAAATGCCATGACAATTTCATATATCCATGCAATTAACTCACTAATTTATGTGAGAAATTATCAATATATGACTAGATCTAAATCAAAAGGTCAGTTAAATTGTTGAGCCTGAGTAAATTAAAATGGCCCCTGAGGATCACTTAACATGGATATTTATTAAGTAGACTCCTCATTGTTACTTAACTGTAAAATGTACTTGTACTGCCACATTGATGAAGAGATATAGAACAATTTCTTTGTTGCTATTGTAAGAAGACAGAGCCAATAATACTTTGCATTAGATATTTTAAAAGTTCTGTGACTTGATGATTCAAACATTTTAAATATAAAATATTGTTACAAATTATCTTCATTTAATTTATACACTAAGAATGAGTTATATTTATTTTAAGTGATATCCACTGACATGGACTAATTTAAAAATGTTGTATGTAAACAAACATGCTTCAGTACAATTAATCAAAAACAAAAAAAGAACATAATTGTCCATATTGACCATTCAAATGTTTTTGAGTATTATTATTCAAAAATGACTTTCTAGATATTATAGAAGTACTGTTAAAAAATTGAAGAAATGGCCACTTTGTTTTAAATAAGTACATATTTGATTGAATTTATCTAGAATATGATTACTATAAATGAGAAGTCATTACCTAATAAATGTTTGGGTCCAATATTGCTTGCTCTTTAATATCTGATTTATAGGTATTTTCAGTATGGTACTTTTACTATTCATGTTGGATTTAATAACCCTGAGAGCAGTTTTATACTAGAGTATTATAGTAAGTCCTCAAGCTTTCTCCAGATATTCTGTACCCGGATCAGCATTATTAGGTTTAGATGTGTCAGGGAACTATGGTGTAATAACGGATAGCCATATGAACAACCCTGATGGACTAAACTGACAGTTCGGTCTCACTCAACAATAGAGTTAGCATAATAGAATTAATTTGGTCTTTTAAAGTGTGACTTTACTGGTAGGATTCTTAATAGTGGGTTTTGTTGTGTCAATATCCTTCTTTCTGTATGGATGGTTATTTTAAATGTTTGTGTAACATTTCACAATCTGTATTGTCTTAAGGATTTTATCTAATATGTAACATTAAGTAATGAGATCCCAGTAAAATTTTTCTCTCTCCCTAGTTTTTCTTTCTTTCTATATCTTCTTCTTCCTCCTTTCTTCTTTCTCTGTTCATTTTTTTCCTCCTCCTCCCCCAAAACATAGTATCATAAAAATGAAAAAAGTATAATAATATTTTTAGTCACTTCAGTTTAACATAATTTCATGCATACTTCATTTTCTAGATACTAAATATTAGGATTTAAACATTTTGATGATTTGTATTTAAATGTCTTCCTTAAAAAAATGATGTTTCTAACCCATAGAAAAGGGGGTATATTTAACTAGAAGGCTGTGGCAGAGTTTAAGACTCACCAAATAGACTATTCGAACAAATCATAGGCCTTACTAACAACCTGTTTAATATTATATAACATTTAGATTTCATGTCCCTTATACCAAACTTCAATGTTACATTGCTTTTAGGTTCTATATGATAATCGTCTTTAAAGAGTTCATTCTTTTAGTTGTAGAAAAGTAGTATAAACAATTCAGAAGAAAAGGAAAATACTAAATTGAATTTCAGTATAGCAACAGAAATGGATTTTATGTTACAGTGTATGAATGGTGTTAGATGTTAATTAATGAAGAAAATATAGCTGTAATGACATTTTTGTTACATGTTATTTCATGTTATTTTTAAATGGTTTAAAAAATCAATTTAGGAAATCCATGAAGCATCAACTTGTATAGACATAATTTATTTATATTAACTACAAATTCCCATATTAGCTCTGATGGAAAGTTTTCTCTGTGCTGTTTGTGACCTGTAATTTCATATATTGTTTTCTCCCTTAAGGGAAATACTTGATTCCATTCTTGGATAAAAATGATCTGTCAACATTGTTTGCTTTAAAGGATTTTTTTTTTTAAAGCATGAACACTGAGAGAAAACTCGAGGCACAGGGGATTGCAGTCCAGCTGTTGTATAGCAAATCAATATTTAAAATGCACAAAAGAGATTTCCCTTCCCTTCAAAGTAGGGCTTTTGTGCACTTAATTTGTTGTTCTATTAAAATGTACAACTTTGTAAGAGAAGGATTTCACACTTAGATTTGGCTTCTGTTTCTGATTACTACTCTGCAACGTGGTTTTAGAACATTAATGTTAGCGCACTTCAGTGTGAGATGCTTAGGCCCTGTTGGGAGGTGGAAGCTGTCAATTTCGACAACGGTCAGTCACCATATTCTTGGTCAACTCAAACAACACACTGCTTCTCTGGTCCCTCAGCTTTCAGTAAAGGTTACTGTGCTCAATTAAAAAGACAGCGCATTAAAGATAAATATTAGAAGTTCTCAAAAATTCCTATCTAGACAGCGATCACTGTCCTCCTCATTCTAAATATAGTTATAAAGGAAAAACACAACTTGCCTTCTGCAAACACCTACTTGCAGGAGAGTAGCCTTTGGCTAAGCTCATTTATTGCTTAAACCACACCAAGCATTTTATACCGTGATTTATGTACTAGAAGGTTATGCCTTGAAATTCTCTAGTACCATTTTATTCATTCCCTGGTTTCTATGGAGAATGGCTTTCATTGTAAAGCCCAGTATCAAATGCACTGATTTTGTCAAGCCTGTCCGCTGCACTGAACCCATCTTCACATTTCTACCGTGCGCCTCTGGCCCCCTGGGGTGAAGCGCTGCCTGGGTGCATTAATAGCAGAATCACAATGTAAGTGTCAGGACGGTGCATCATCACACTTTGACGCCAGCCTCCCTGATTCGCCTGTGTGTGTCACTGTAGAAAAACTAAGGCTAAAGGTTAAAAGATGCGGTTTATTAAATAATTCAAGCCATTAACCTGCAACCTGCAAAACCGATGGCAGCCTTTTAAGTTTCCACTGCCAAGATTCACGCTTGGTGTTGACTGATGCTAAAGCACAATGCCTCTTTGCTTTACTTTTATGGCTACACAGTGATGTAGTGTGGAAGGAGGGTGAAAAAAGGTGACAGGATCTACGCAAGGGGACAATAAGAGCAGCAGACTCACTTGCATAAAGAAGATTGAAGCCTTCCCTCCCTCCTTCCATCTCTCCGTATAGGCCCCTGTGCACATCTGCGTCACTTAACGCGGGAGGAGGAGGCGCTGAGGCAGAGAGAAAATTGTACTGTGAGGACCTTGACAGCCTCACGGGCGGGCTTTCCTCACTGCCTCTCCGCTTTTTCTGCAATATTTATTGGTCTTTTTCAAACTGACTTTACAAAGCCACCCTTCTCGCACTGCAGAAAGCCTGTGACTTCCTCCCAGGTCCCCTGCAAGCTGTCAGGGCTTTCTCCGGACAAGCTGGGGCAGGGGCGCAGGTGCTCTGGAAGGCTGCGGGGTGCTCTTCGTGGCTTCTTGGACACTTGGGGCTCTCTCTCTCCGCGCTCGCCGGGCGCTGAACTCTGAGCTTCACTGACGGGAGCACCGACAGGCTGCCAGGAGCGTGTCCCGGGGCGCTGTATCCGCCGCGGCACAGCCTCGGGGTCTTGCTTGCAGCCGGTAACCGCTGGGTTCCCGCGCGGACGGAGACCCAGGATTCGCGGCGCTCGCTCTCTCCCGCTGCGCTGGAGCGGAGGTTCCCCGGTGCTGGGTCCCGAGGACCTGGTCCCCGCAGCCGCACCTCCTGGCTTCGCATCCGCGCTGCTCCCGCCGGCCCCGGCCCGGGGTGCGCCGGGTGCGCCCCGCCTCCGCCTCCGCTCGCGTCCGCGGCCAGCCTATTCCTGCGCAAGCTTCGGTCCGTCTGTCTTGTGTGCGAGAAGCATGTCCGGCTCCGGGCGAAAAGACTTCGATGTGAAGCACATTCTGCGCCTCCGCTGGAAACTCTTCAGCCACCCGTCTCCGTCCCCAGCGGGCCCGGCGGGGGGCGGCTGCCTGCAACCAGACGGCAGCGGCAGCTTCGAGCACTGGGGGCCCAGCCAGAGCCGGCTGCTCAAAAGCCAGGAGAAGGGCAGCGCGAGCGCTTTCTGGAAGAAGCCGTCCTCCTCCTCCTCCTCGTCCTCGCCGTCCTCCTCCTCGTCCTCCTCCTCCTTCAGCGCCCTGAATGGCACCCTGCTGCCTGTTGCCACCAGGCTGCAGCCAGGGGCTCCGGGGCAGGGCCCCCAGCAGCCGGCCAGGACTCTCTTCTACGTGGAGTCCCTGGAGGAGGAGGGGGTGCCCGGCATGGACTTCCCTGGACCGCGCGAACAGGGGCTGTCCCTGCCGGAGCTCAAAGTGGAGCTGGCCAACTCTAGCCAGGCAACAGGTGAAGGAGGTGGACCCAGGTACCGTAAGTTCCCACGCGGACCCCGGCGTCTCCCCATTTCCACCCACCTCTCCCCGCCTCCTCCGGTGGTCACCGGTTTAAAGCGTTTCATGGGGAAAATTTGGGTTGGAGGTGAAGCCAGTTTTTATTACTGGAGTTGTAATCTCATTAAAAGTTTGTTCATTAATTTCTATTGGTTCACACTCATTGCTTTTCTTTTTGCCAGTCTCAGAGTTGGAGCCACCAATTGAAAATACGTGGGTTCTGGGAAGTCTTTAAGTAAAATGGTTCTCGTATTTCTCACATTGTAATGTCTGTCGTCCCATCTTCCGTCATTAAATTATATCAGGTTTCTCATTATGTATTTGAGGTGAAATTGGCGTTAAACACCATCAGAATGCACCCCATACACGTGCCTGGTGGCCGACTGAGCACTGCTATCTGGAATTCCTGGGTCTGGCATCAATATGCCAGGAATAATAAGGTAGACAAAAGGAGGACTGTGGGCTGTTATCCCATCTCTACCCTTCCCCCAGGCAGGGTCTCTGTTCTCTATCCCAACTTCCTTTCTGGTCCTTCTACTTGTACTCACTTTTGCCTTTGTCACTCTAAGACTTAGAATTTAACTAAATTGGTCCCTTTTGCCTTCAGTGTCTGAGATTTGCTGGCTCCGTATCAATAATTGCATATCCATAATAGACAGGTCAATATTTATTTTTAGTTTATTGTTAACAGTACACTGTGTCGAGTTCTACTACATTGAAAATGCAGAAAATCTTCCCAACACTGGACATTCATTCTGAATTTTTATTTCAGGGCATTCAGTCATTATTATTCTACACTATGTCATTACTAGTTTGGATGTATAACGAGGCTATGAAAGGATTTTCATTTAGATTCATATGATATCAGAATACATTATTGAAGAAGAAACAGAAAATGATAATGAATATGCTCATAAATTTTAATTAATTCTCAAGAAAAAATTGGAAACAGAATCATCTTTTAAAATTTTTACTTACTTGAATCAGCTTCATAAAAATTGACTAAGTTCCATAACATGTAATAAAGTGCATGTACTTGTTATCTGCACTGTAATATTAGAGATACAAAAATTATACCTAAATTTTAAAAATCATGTTTTATCAAGCTTTGAGTCTTAATCTTGAAAATATTCTGATGTGCATTAAAACATTTAGAATAATTTAAAGTTATTATTTTAATGGAGATAGTCAATTTGAAACTTTCAAGTGTGTCAAAAGTTGTCCTTATTTTCAAGACCTAAATTATTTATTATTTGTTATGCAAATAAGTTTACTGAAATTGTTATAAGTAGATGCTATAAATACCGTGAAGTAATGAGATGAATTTAGGCAGTACTTGCCTATAAGATTATTTTTAAAAAATAAAATATGTTTTTAAAAATCATTTTCTAGTTTTATAAACATAGAATTTAAAAGGAAGGGCAATCACTGATGAACATATATTAATTCACTCTTACATTTTATGGAAAAATTAGATACTAGTTTACTGAAGCTGATATTTGGAGAAATAACTGAAAAATAAAGCATATTTATTATGTGTATACATAATAAAAAGCATATTTATTATGTGTATACATAATAAATTTCTGAATAATGAAATCAGATAAATATAGGTGACCCTAGAAGAGTAATGTTTTCTAATATTTAAAGAATAGTGTATGATATTATATTTTCCAGTAAGTGAGGAAAATTTGGAACCAACAATTATGAAAATATTAATCTAAATTAGAGCATTTGAAAATATTAATGGATTCCTGATTTAATGAAGTCAACTACATTGAAAGACATGAAAAAAATGACCTTCCAGCAGTGGAAGTATCCACCAGAGGGACACACAAGAAGGCTTTGCAGAGAACTGTGGCAGCCACACGCCCCAAGGCTCAGGGAATGCATGGTTGGAAATTAAAAGACAGAACCGCAAATCCCACTAGGACCAAGCATCTGGACTAAGGGACGAGTGCTCTGACCTCAGTCCTCCCTATTCTCCAATTCATAACTTATATAGGTTCCCAAAGTCAGTCATTTAGCTGACTACCCTTTCCTCACCTATCTTCCAGTTAGTTCCTGCCCAGAAACACACCCCCCTTCTTTTTTTTTTTTTCATACTCACTTTCTGGTTCTATCTCTACCAGGCTACAGAGACTTCAGTTCAGGGATGCCCGAAGTCCTTCTGTGCCACTTGGATCGTGGATTGGACATAGACTCTGAGAAATGCTTGAGTAGACTTTCATCTCTGTGCCGTTCCGTGCTCATGGAGTGTGAAAAATACTTTAGATAGAAATAAAACAGCCACCTTTTAGTTACCTTTAAATATCATTCATTCTTTTGAATCTCATAGAAAGTTGTAAGACCTAAGAATTCTGAAAATAGTGTGAGCCCCAATCAAAACCATTTTTACTATTGGAAGCAGGGTGTCCTGTGAGACTTTGCATGTGTAAACTATTTAAAATCAAGTCTGATTTTATTTAAGTTTTTTTCTTAACACATGATTTAAGAAGTCTAAATTTCTTACTGGACAAATAGGTTTACACTTTTAATATTTGATGGATTTTTTTCTATTCTTAAAGTTCCTTAAAGCATTAGTCTGATGTTTACTATTGGGATTCTCACAAGTGTATTAATAAGTATCCATTAATGATATATAATATTTGAATGCAATATTACTTACACTGTAATATTAAAGATACAAAAATTATACCTGGTAATTGTAAGGCTCATTACACAGAAGAGGTAGCACTCATACAATAAAGTGTTGAATGGAAATGTCATTGTACTTCAGGACTTTATTCAAATTGATCAGTAATATAGGTTCAGATTTTCTCTGATTACACTTTTAAGACAGCTGAACAATGTCTATGATGATGAGTATTTCAATGGTATGAACTACTCATGTCAATAGTTATACCTTAAGTTATTATTACACATGCAAGTATGATATCAATTTTAATACTTAGTACTTTGGTTTTCCAATAATGACTTCTATGATAAATTAACCTTCATGTTTAAAACAAGGTTTGGCCCTTTTTTCTCACATTCTTTGTGCTCATTTATTTATTTTTTTCTTTATTCATTTGGTTTTCCACACATTAGAAGAATTATTTTAGATATATAGTAGCTTAATGGGTGCAATTTGTTGTCATATGGAGAAAACTTAAAAGAGTGTTGACCATAATCTCAGAATCTCAGAATCTTAGAGAAGTCAAAGTTTCACAGACTGAACAGAAAAGTAGTGAGAATGCATAGACAAATAAATTAATTGTCCAAATATCTTATGTATTGTATCAAACCTTACTACACTAGGCAGCTATTACCATGTACTAGCCTAAACAAATCTCACTACTCTACTACTTAATCATTCTATCAATAAGATTTAAATAGGAAATTACCTATCTATTAATCATTAGCTTCTCTACTTTCCTGACCAAACTTAGCTAAGAAATCATAGAATTTCCAAACTTTAAATCCCTATAAAATGTGAAAAAAATAATTACACATTTTTACACAGAAATTTAGAAATCAAACCATATACAACATTGTAGCAGGACAATCCTATGGCATTTTTTTCTTGTCTCTTGTTTTTTCTAATTACCTTTTTTTTTTTCTTTACAAACATTTACTTGAGAGTATAGCAATAATTGATGTGACATTAGAAGCAGTATGCATTTAGAAGACCAAAATGGCAGGCATTTCAAACATAGTTTTAGGATTTCACATTGCTATACTCAGTGCAGTTGCCTAGTTCACAGATATCAGCATATAGAGTTAGTCAGGGTAAGAATTCTGCCCATTAACTGCTATTTTCAAAACCTGATGGAGGCTCCTAGGACCATTGTCTTAACTGTCTTGTTCATATAAATATATGGTTTTGCAACTATCATATTTATTAACTTTTCTCCTTTCTTTCTCTGTTATTTAATTCTTAAGTTCTCACTTTCCGTTTAACTGTGTTATAATTTTCAATTTTTATTTCTTCTTTTGAATTCTTGCACTAGGGAGACAATATGATATTTACACATATAGGTCTGGTTTATTTCACTTATGAGTATATCTTCAAGTGGCATCCACTTAAATA
>NDGN011395085.1:0-13843 GCA_002564285.1 Tympanoctomys barrerae
AGCTATGCTAACCAGATCCTGGCTTAGATGTTCTAGATGAAAGTCTTTCCTGAGTGTTTATACCACACTATTACAAGGAATGATGTTTGGGTGGGGGAGATAGCTCAGGGGACTGAGTGCCTGCCTGGTAAGCTGGAGGATCTGGGTTTGATCTCTGGTAATACATGCTGTGTCAGCCCTGCCCTGACCCCGCTGAACTGACCACTAAAACTGGGCGTGGTGGCGCATACCTATAATCCCATTGTTGAGGAGGGCGAAAATAGGAGGATCACTATGAGTCTGAGCTGCATAATGAGACCCTGTACAAAATATATGAATTACATTAAATAAATAAATAAATAAGATGATGTTGACAATAGGTCTCACAATGGACTTGGGAAGAGAAAGAACCAAAGTCTGTGATAGCCAAAGACTATTTGCTGCTATTGAGCAGGATTCTGTTTCACCTCTGGAATCAAGGGCATACAAAAACCATACTATATGTTCTGTTCTCAAGATATTTGTTCTCTATATTTACATGAAGAGAAAAGCATTATTATACTATAAACATTAAGAGAATTATTTAAAAGTAAAACCTTAATACTATAGATTTAGGGTAGTAGCAACCACCACTCGGAATTTAATGCTGATCAATTTTCTATTCTTCAGCTCTTCTGCCTTGTTGTTTAAATAACCAGAAGCCCAAAGCACCAAAGAATCATGGGCTATGTACCTTTGAACTACATATCACAGTAAGACATGTTCTTTCTTAATGGTGAAAATGTGTCTGCTTGGTTGTAGCTTGGAGTTTTTATTCCTGGCTACAGGAGCACTACATGCTGGAAAGTTAAGGCTAATTAAATTTGTTAAATAAATTTTCAGGAGAAATGCAAAAGATGGCCTGTCACACCCTCTCAAGTTGGGCAGTCAGACTCACTTTTCAAACAATGATCTCAGGCCCTTAAGAAGCCCAGGAATGGCACTGATAGTTCATCTTCTCAAGCCTTTATTCAATTCCAAGACCATCCTATACATGTCAAGAGGACCCCACCACCTTTGCTGTGGAGATGCCTCCTCGGGTCCCAGCTCCGAGGCATTGTGGTAGCCACCAGCTGAGGCACCGATGCCACTCTAAAACATGAGCTGTCACTTGGGATGACAGCTTGCTTTCCTCCTTGGGCCAGCACTTCTCTTTGCCATTAATGAACATGTAACCATATCCTGGATAATGTGCACTGAGTCCTCAATGGGCTGAAATAAGAAAGAAAAACCTAACACAACTTGATTTTGGTCAAGCGAGCAGAGGAAGGCAAGTGATAAGCCTGCATTAACTAAAAGTGCAGGACAAGCTCTCTTGAGAACCACTGCCCATGGAAAAGCGTTCTGCTGATCATCAGATGCAGCCCATGGCAGAGAAGTTTCATCATCTCAACAGTGAGTGGGAGCAGAACAGCATTTATGACTGTGAAGCAGAAAAAGAATCCTTGCTAATTACCATTTTGTTTTAAAGCACAGTAGGATTGGGGCACCCTCTCTACCCCAGCCAGCGTCTTTCCTTGGCTTTTATGTGGGCAGTGCTGTTGTAATTTCTCTGTTCAAATAAAGTCTGTAGAAAGCCACAAAAAGAGATCTGGACCCTAAAGCTTAACGGATTCTGGAAAGCAGCTGGCTTGTAACATGAGTCATTCCAGCCCGGCTTTCTCTTTTGTATGTTTTTTTCTCCGACCTAAAGAATGGGTTATTGGATGTTTCCTGGCAGGTGCTATGGGATTAAGGAGGGAGCTAGTCAGAAACAAACTTTGAATTAGGGTGTTTTTAAAAAAAATAGTTTGCTAAAGCAAATATGATCTTTAGATTAATCCCCCATACCTAATGTGAGGTTCAAATTTAGCAGTAAAGGTTAAAAAACCTGGTTGACATGTGCATGTATTATTTGTGTGCGTGTCTCCATGTTTTGCATAGGAGTTATACTTTAGCATTTGATGATGAAATCTCCAGGAAACATTATTATTTAACAAGTCCAGCAATCTAAAAGCTCAAATATTCACATGCTTTTTCCCTTTTCTGTAGCTATATGAGAGAAAGCAAAGTGAAATATTAACAAACTTATTATAGGGATTTTTTTGACTTTTTGAAATTCATGTTTTAGGGCTATTGCTAATTCTTTGGGGTTTTAGAATAATCTCTCCCTCTTATAATTCTGGACCACTATAAAATTAATGCAGTAAGTTCTCAACTTATGAATATTCGAGACATGGACCTTAGCAGGTACTGTAAAAGATTTACAGGAGTACTCTATAAGATTCACTTTGTCTGATTATGAATGCATCCAGCTTGCAAATGTTCTCTTGGAGTGGAACTCATTTGTAAGCCAAGGACTTAACTATATGTTTTACATGATGGCTGGTATTTTTATTTTTTATTTCTTTTTTTTTCTGTATTTAGTACAGAGTCTACAGGGTCTTAATACATAGACTGGACTTGTAATGATTCTTCTGTTTTCAGCCTCCCAAGTGCTGGGACTACAGGGCACACTACCAAGCCAAGTCTCAATCACAGTCTCAGAGTGCTCTGCGGGCAGGGTCGGCACAGCATGCTGGGGATCGAATCCCAGCCTCTGCACTCTGAGCTATCAAGCTGGCCCTGGTGGCTCGTATTTTTAAAGATGATTTAAATTACTGAATATCTGAAAGAATATTGATTTGGAAGTACCTTTTTTTTCAAAGTATCTACTATATATATATATATATATATTTAACTATAATAGGCTAACCATATGATTATGTTTTGGTGTACGTAGTTATGTATAGGATCTACCTGAATACATCAGCATCACTTCCATATTATGTTATCATAGAAAGGATTCTATAAGAAAGATTTGGAAGGAGATGGTACACATCACAAGCTGGTAAGAAAAGAGTAAAGAATAAAGATAATATGATGGCCTTTATGTACAGAAGGTATAAAATCCTATGTTTGGGCTAGTGAGATCGCTCATTGGACTAAGTGCCTGCTTAGGTAAGCACAGGGACCTAGGTTCAATCCTAGTATCACAGAACACACCAATCCTGCCACTAGGTACATTGAACTGGTCATGTAGACCAGGCATGGTGGTACATGACTGTAATTCCAGTGCTGGGGAGGCTAAAAAAAGGAGGATCACTATGAGTCCATGCTGTAGAGTGAGATCCTGCACCAAATACATACAAAATAAAATAAATAATGAAATCCTATATTTGGGCATAAAAATATGACTGTAAACTTTAGCTCCTTCTCACAGAAACTGAGTTTTAATAGTCATTTAACCCTGAAGAGACTCCTTTCTTCCATAAGATGCTAAGGAGGACAGAGGGATCCTTAGTATACTCATAAGAGAATATGAATTGGGAGTAGTGTAGTTTTCAGAGAAAGGCTGAAAGATAAATAATTTAGGCTTTGTGGACAAGGACTTTCAAAACACTCAGGTCTCTTGGGGTGAGAAATAAGCCTTAGGTAACACAAGGATAAAAGATATGACTGTATTCCAAGAAAATCTCACTTATGAAATCAGGATATTGGGTAGATTTAGTCCAGGGCCTATCATTTGCTGACTCCTGATGTAAAAAAAATAGTCATGGTCATGAATGAAGAATACAAGGTCCATAGTGTAGGGTATTTGCAACCATACCTCCCCCATAGTAATATATTCATTTACATAATTTCCCTCTTTTTTTTTTGCGGTACCAGGTATTGAACTCAGGACCTTGTGCTTGCCAGGGAAGTGCTTATTCCACTGAGCCATCTACCCAGCCCATTTCCCTCTTATAAAATATTTTGCCTTTGCTTGAGCTGCCGGTCCTTGCAAGACAATGAAATTATTATTAGTTTTTTGTCTACACATAGAGGTGAATTTTCACTCTTGCATTGCAGAGCAGAGAAAGCCAGGCTGAGGCAATATATCTGAGAATTGGCATTGGTGTGTAATAAAACCAAGCCTAAAGAAAACTAATTAATGGTTACTTTAAATAAATAAGCACATATGCAACACAATATATGGTTTCTAACTGTATATCAATGAATTTTATTTATTATATGTTTTTTGTAGGTCCACAAAAATTAATAATCATGAAAGAAAGATTCTGTGGAGTTGAAGTGAGGTATGGATGATACTTAAGAGTGGAGTCCATTACAGACCCTCTGTCCTAAACTGAAGATAGATTACAATTTAAGAAGAAGAAAGCAAAGTACAAGTGGTGCATCTTTCATGCACTGCAGATCAGAACACAGATGGATACGGCCTTTCCAGAGAAGGGAGCCCAGAAGCACAAACTCTCTTTAAGAAGGGTGCAGTCTTTGGATCACCATTTCTGGCTATAGTAACTCATTTAATGGAGATAATCAGAAATGTGCCCAAAGATGATTATGCTCAGTGGTGTGGATTACAGCATTAATTATTATGGTTAAATGTTAAAAATAAACTAAATGATCAATAACCTAAGGCTGGTTACATAAATTACAGAGGTATGGAAATTTGTGCAATCAATAGCTTTTAGAATATTATTCTCTCTCTCCCTTCCTCTTTCTTCTTTTCCTTCCTTCCTTCCCTCCCTTTTGACAAGTTTGAAGAAGAAGGAGAAAAAAGCTGCTAGTGCAGGAAAGGCACCATCAGGTAGGTATGTGCAAACTCTGAGGTAGTATGTTGGCAGACCACTTCCTCAAGATGAATGTGGTTTTTATGCACCATAAATACATAGCAACAGAAAAAGAAACTATATTTAAAAAATTAGACTCTGAAGCCAGCTCTGCTGTTTCCTACCATGACACTCCAGCCAGTTCCCAAATCACTCTGTACATCATTGTCCTTGCCTGGACAGTGGGACCACAATCTCCATTAATGCAAAGGGTTCTGTGAGGATGACAGCAGTTGGGATCTGGAAAGTGTCAGCAGGGGCACCATAGGAGCGTATGCTGTTAGCACGGGAGCTTCATGTATAGCTAGAGCTACGCATTTATAGTCAAGGTGAGCTTGGGGGTAGTTTGGACAGATGGGTGGGAGGGCATAGCAAGGACACACAGAAGGGAATGAGGCTGCAGGTGAGGAGAGCAGGAACAGTGCTGGGGTTAGCGGATTCAACTCTGAAAGAGACATCTAGGGAGAGAAGGGGCTGTCTCAAGGTCAAGAACAACACTAGGACCTGTGACTCTAATTGTGCAGCTGTCTGATTAGTTGACTCCTCTAACCTCCTTCTGAGTTGAAACTGGTGAAGGGCTGTAGTAGTGTTAGCCCCAGGGTAGATGCTCATTGAATAAGGAGATAAGAGAGGGACAAAATCATGGGAAAGGGACCTACACTGGGGAACTCAATGGGTGGGGAAGAAGAGCAGCTAAGAGAGAAGGACTCAGAGAGAGAGGAAGGGTAGGTGGGCCAGGAGTGCTCTCTGAGGTGGAGAAAGAAGCCTCTCTGAGACAGATGTGTGAGCCACTGAGGTGGGGTTTTGAGAGGGGCAGAAAGTTAACCTAGAACCAGATCCCAGGGTTCCCTGTACAAGGCCTTGGCCCCAAGCTCTGCAGGGAACAAAGAGCCAGGCCACGTGGGGGATCCCTACAAGACAGGAAACACAGAAACAATTATCCAGGTTTCCCAAGATACATCTGTGCCCCAACTTGTGTGAGACAAACACCAATCTCAAAACCAAGACTCAGTGGAGGAACCCTTCCTTCATCTGACTTTCCTTGAGTGACCTTATAGCACAGATGTAAGTTTTATTTGACCCTTGTCTGCCTTTACCCATTGCTTCTGTCTGTGTAGGAATCTGGTCATTGCATGGATGCAGTCCACCCTTTTTTTTTTTTTTTTTTNTGCAGAACTGGGGATTGAACTCAGGCCCTTATTCCACTGAGCCATCTCCCCGGCCCTAGTCCATCCTTGAGCACCTGACAATGAGTGGGGTTTCCCTTTGGCAGCAACCAGGGGCTTCCTTGACAGTACAGGAAAATTCACTACTACCTACTTAAGAAACTCATCTCATGTGTCCTTTCAGAGGCAGCTTGCATGTCACAAGGCACTGATCAGATTAGCAATAGCCTTCAGTTTTGCTTAAATCATTTTCTAATCCTGTCACAGACCAAATGCCAATCAAATCTCAAAGAAAAATTTTCTTCCCTATTTCTCTGAAGATGTTAAACAAACTAGAGATTTATTTTTGAATGGGAAGATTACAAATCAAATAACTTTTGATGTTCTGTTCAGGAAATCCTAATTTGTATGCCTAGAAGTATTAATAGTATTACTACCAAAGACATGGAGGGCAAGGGTTTGTCATTAAGTAGGTTTAAGAGACAGAGCTAAAGAGAAGGGGAAAGATTTAATCACTGTGGAACTTCTTAGAATCGTTAATATTTGAAGGGACCTAGACACTTCCAGATGAGGCCCTGAGGGCGTAGGAACACATCTACTATAAGCATCTCTGGAACCAGTTTTTTGGGTTCAATTCTACAGAGAAGATCACTTGGTAAATCTGCATCATCTCATGTGATATATGAGCCCAATGAGACAAGGTAACCTGGCCAGGTCCACAAATCTAGTTAGTAGAGGATCAAAATAAAACCCAAAGCTACAGTGGAATATCCCTTTGCCATAAAGATTTTATCACTGGAAGAAATGTATGCATTTTTCAAAGGTATCACTTTGAATGAGGAAATATCCCTGTGTCTAAACAGGCTCATCCTATCCTGTCCATTTATGTGGGCCAGGAACAGTCTCTTGATTGGTAATGAAGAAAGTGGTGGAACATTCTGGAATGTTCCTTCCTTGGAAGGCCTGGGGAGTGTGTAATTCCAGGGTGGGAATAAGGACATTAAGAAGACCTTTGAGGTTGGCGGGGGGGGGGGACCCCAACCAGTGAGAGAAGGAGAAGAAGAAAGAGGTGGAAGAAAAGCAACAACACCTATTTCACCATTTGCCTATGTTTAAGTCAGGCAGTGACTGTTTCTCTTGCTTTGGAAATAAAATCCTTTCTGTTAGAGTTCACTTAACACTTGCATATGGTGGGCAAAACAAACTATAATGGGCCAGCTGATAATCACAGACAACTTCATTTTAGAATATTGTTCTCAAGCTCCACGCAACTAACTCACCAGAAAGTACATAAAGAAGTGGGTACTTCCTGCTGTTCTTGTTCCAACATGGCCACTTCACTCTGTGGTCATCCCTGTGAGAAGCAGGCAGTGCACCAGAAGGGACAGCACCATCTTGGTTGGCAGGTGGAGAGCAATGTGGACATAGCTCATCACACTCAAGGGTCATTCTAGATACAATCCAGTCCAGGACTTGGCTCTAGTGCATGTAGAATCACAGATTTGACCTTTCCCATTGCTGATCTGGTGTACAGGTGAACAGAGTACACTCTTACAATTAAATAAAACAACAACACAAGCCTAATGCACATTTGGTCATTGGGGTAGGCCGCAGAACATGGCATAAAGCATCATGCACATAACAGACAAAGACATAGGCTGAATTCCTGGTTCTCAACCTGCAGTGACCTGTTCACTGAATCTCAGACTTGTCATCGGTAAGGCAAGGACAGCACTTACCCCTTAGGATTCCTGTGAAGTTAATAAGAAGTGAGGCACACAAAACACCTGTAGTGCAGGGCCTAGAACATCGTAAGTGAGCAGTAAGTGTCCCCTTACATGTCCTGTCTGTGCACGCTCCTGGGAGATAGTTGACTCACTTGGCCAAATTCTGTGATGAGGTTTCTTGTCTTTGTCACTGGAGTTGATGTTTTGTCCTTGCCCATTGGCCACCAACACCCTCCATTGTGGGGACCAGATAAACCACCATGGAAATTCCAGACCTATGACCCACTGTGATACCATCTTCTCAGAACCTGATTTGTGGGCCTGGAGGGGTAAAGGGACTAAGATAGAAATTCCTGAAGATTTCCTAGCACTATTCTAAGTTTCCACCCACCAAGAATTTCTCTGTAAACTCCACCTGGTATCTGCTGCTGCACTGTGATCGCTGGGCCTTAAAATTTGTGCTCATTCTGTGCTTGGGAGTGGGTTTGCCAAGGGTCTATGGCCAAGACGCAAGGTGGTGTGCAGCTCAGAAAGGCGAGGAGGAGAGTGCAAGCCAGCAGCAGGTGCTGCAAGGAGCAGAGCAAGGGGGCTTGATGGAGAAAGTAAAGAGGTGATGGTTGGGGGTCGATGGAGAAGGCTCCCTGTGCCCGCGATTCTGGGGCTGGTGAGAGGAGGCAAGCAGCAGCCGAGTCAGCTTCATTTCCGCTCCTCAACCCTCCCTCCCTGTGGAGCACAGAAGTGACTTTCACTGGGACATGATCAGTCTTTTCCGAGTTTGAGGCCAGAGACTTCATAGGCAGTCTTGGAGTGCTCAGAAACTTCTGCGCCAACGGATTTCACACTTACATAACTCTCAGACTCTGTGTATGGATGAAGAACTTGAAGCTTCATGCAGCAGGGCAGCTCTGAGCCAACTAAAGGAGGTCACAGAAGATGGCAGTCTTGGAGAGCATGCATTTGCACATGGTCAGAGTGCAAGCTCGCTCTCCCCCCGTCTCAATGGGTTGGAAACATCTAAGACGATGCCAGGGTCAGCTGTGAGAGGTGTGAGGACTCCGCATTGGACACAAGGATAGCTGAGGTCTGGCTCTGATGCTGTCCTGTATGACTTTGGACAAGTGACTTCCCCTAGCTGAGATAATGATCAGGGCTCTGCTGTGCTTCAAATCATTCTGGGTCTACTCTAGGTGACTCAGGCCTGGGGACATCTGTGATCTTCACCTTCCCCAAGGCTGGGGATTGAACCCAGGGCTTTCTCATGGAGCTCTGTCCCCAGCCTTTTTTGATATATTTTGTCTTTTATTTTGAAAAAAGGTCTCACTAAGTCACTAAGTTGCACAAGCTAGGCTCAAATTTGTAATCCTTCTGCCTCAGCTTCCAGATCCATTTTGCTTTTATCATAGTACACTTTTGAGGAAGGATTTCTGAGGTGTTCCACTGGGCACAAATGCCCCATGACAGATAGAGAATGCCCTCAAATAAAGTGCAATAGTTTCCATTTGACTTGGAAGAGCCAGTACTGTGGGGATGCAAGGGTGAACCCTGACTCTGAAGTCACAGCTGGAAGCAGTTTTATCTCCACCCAAAGATAAAGATGTGGTCCAGAGATCCATGACTGGCGACAGGTGCAGGTCCCAGCTCTCCCCTCACCCAGGGGCTATTTCTGCTCTGAAGGAGGCCAAGGCCAGTGCCATAAGACAGGATGAGACACAGGCTCAGTTGAGGACAGGCATTTGTCACGGCCACATTAATCAGTGAATTCCATGAGAAACACAGCATGTTGGTGGCTGCATTGTGTCCCCCTCGAAATCCAAACAACACATTTCTGACTCCTGTATCTCAGAATGGGACCTTATTTGGAGGAAGACCTTTATAAGGAAATTAAGGTAGACTGAGGCCATCAAGATGAGCCCTGAGGGGCCAGGGAGATGGTTCAGTAGAATAAGCACTTGCCTGGCAAACACAAGGGCCTGAGTTCAATCCCCGGTTCCACTGAAAAAAAAAAGAGAGAGAGAGCCCTGATCCTGTATGACTAGTCTGCTTATGAAAAGAAGAGTTTGGGGCACAGAATGGGACAGAGAGAGATGGTGTGAGGGTGCAGGCAGAAGCTGACCATGCACGAGCCCAGGAGCACAGCCCTCACCAGGAGCTGGCTGAGCAGCCACTCTGTTCTCTGCTGTGCAGTGAGGGACAACAGCTTCCACTGCCTGAGTGCCCAGTGTGTGCTGCTTGGGTGAAGAGCCCTGGCACACTCACACACACCCTTCACAATCCATTCCTCTAGGCCTGCTGAGTAATCTCCATGAGGGAGATCTTAGGTGATTTTATTATGGCGATCTTCTGTCCAAATTACCACTTCCTGGGGGAGAATTCGATAAGGAACTCTGAGTGCATATCCGCAGCTCTGTGGGCCCACAGCTTGGGGTGTGGCCTATGTCTTTGTTTGAAAAAGGTCCTCTTCCTGGGGACTGTCACACATCCTACTGGACTCTTAAATCGGCAAGTGCAGCGCAGGCTGTACTTCAGTCTCCACTCTGCCCTCAGCTGGGTGCCTTTGTGCAGTGCCTGACCTGTCTGTTATTGCGGATGGTGGATGGAGCCTCTTGGGGATGAGAGTTACCTTAATCCTTTTGGAGCATAGGAGTCAAGCCAGGCCTGGCTTTCCAAGGACTCTGGGTCAACACTGCTTTGAATAAAGGCAGTTTGGTTTTCTGTGGGGACTAAAGGGAGGCAGGGAATGATTTGGCCAGGGCCATCTGTAACCCCAGCACTTGGGAAGTTGAGGCAGGAGGTTCACCACAAACTCAGGGCCAGCCTGCGCTACATAGTGAGCTCAAGGCCAACCTGTATTGCATAGTGACACCCTGTCTCCAAAAACAAAAGAATAACAAGGAATAAAATAAAAAAGAAAAAGAAAAGTAAAAGATGGTCTAAGGCGCAAGCCCAGCCTAGACGATTTAGTGACTAAGATCCCATCTCAAAGTAAAAGTTAAAAATAGGGCTGGGGAATGTATCTTAGTGAAAAGACTCTGAGCTTAATCCCAGTTTTGCCCCCCTGCAATGTGGCAAGGCCAGCCTGGCTGTAGGACGTCTTTTGCACGGAGCTGGGAGGAGAAAGCAGCAGGCCCTGACTGGGTTTTGAAGCTGTAAGAGAATTCTGTGGGGCACCAAAGGAAAAGCCAGCGCTGAGCCCTAGTGCTGAGCACCTCGCTTTGCCACATGCACTTCCAAAGGAACCAAGAAAAGTACCCCAATATCAAATGAAGAAATGCTGCTCAGCCTTGAGCTCAGGACTGTACCGTGGAGCAACTCCCAGGGGCTGCCCAGCCACAGCTGCAGGGTCCTGCACCCCCAGCCCTCAACAGAACCCTGAGAACTGGTCAGAAACTGGAAGGCAATTCTCCCTGGAATCTGGAGTCCTGTGCGAGTGCTCCCACCAGGAAGATAGCTCCAAAGGCCTCTTCTGACCTGACCCCCATCAGGGTCCTCTCTTCTCAGGCAGTGGGGGAGACAGTGGTGGAAGCAAGCCTTAGCCCTGTACCACCCCCCTACAGCCTTCCTACCGGAGCTCCACTGAGTGTGGCTGCCTGTCCTTGACCTGAAAACCACCAGGGAGACATATGTAACTACCACAGCGACCTGCAGGAGCCTTGGGGAGAGCTACCCTGCACCAATCCACCATCCACCAAGTTGAGCCTTGTACAACTTTGGCCTACAATCATTAACATCAGGTCCTTCTTGAACTGCACCTTGCCCAGCTGTGCTTAATGAGGTAGAAGCCACATTGAACCACACGTACCAGGAGCTTTGGTGAGCCTACCCTGCCCTCCCATTCTCCTGAGAGCCTTGCTGACCTGTACCCCACCATCTACCATCACTTCAATAAATGACAAAAGGAAGGAATAAAAGGCAATCTCAGACTTCTAGCCCACCTAAAAGTAGTCCAGGAGACAAGGGCATAGAAGAACTTGGGAGTCACCTGAATATCTGAGATATCTGAGATGATAGCACCTGAAATAAGGAAATTCCATCAGGCTATGGAGGAAATGAGATCAGAAGTAATCTCTCAGGTAAAAAGGAAATGGCGACATCGTGTGAGAATTGCTTGATACATCTAAGGAAGATACAGATAAAAAACTAGAAAGGAATAGGAAAATGATGGAGACATTGAATGAACAATGTACAAAAGAGTTAGAATGCATGACACAGATTCAAACAGATATCCAGGACATTAAGGATTCCATTGAAAGCTGGCAAAGCTGCTTGAAAGAAACAGAAGATAGAATTTCAGACCTTGAAGATAGCAATGCAGCTAGTGAATGTGAAAGGAAATATCTCTTAAAAGTAATGAGAAATCAGGAAGTAACAATAAACACCTGCAAGAGGAAACAAAGAAAACTAAGACTAATAGGTATCAACAAAGCAGCTGGAGATAGCACAAAAAGACATAAAAAGAGGGTTTGCGGAAGCAGTAGCAGCAAATTTACAATATATATATATATATATATATATATATATATATATATATTAAACTAAGCATGTTTTATCATATATACATGTTATATGAAATGAGATATTTCTATAGTCTACAAATTATATAAACTTATTGATATATAATGCTTATCCTAAGTATAAAATACAGATGTATTAAGTAAATATGAGTTAGTAACCAAATAAATACCTTTCCTAGCACTTGGCCACACACCTAAAGATTACAGTTTCCATTGTTCCTTAGAGTTAAGCATCTCCATGCTTATTTAGGTTCTGGTCAGTAGGTTGCGAGCAGAAGGGCTACAGGAAAGTTTCAGATCCTGCCTTAGATGGGTGTCTTCTGTGTCCTCCTTTTCTGCTAGCTAGAATGTAGAGTGTGGGTGTGATGGTTGGTGCTGGAATAGCCATTTTGAACCACAGGATAAGAGCAAGGGATTGCAGAAGGTAACTTTCTCAGGGTGCAAGAGACCTGGTTACTCGATGGTGAAGATGCTATGCTGGCCTACTGAGATAACTTGGAGAAAGAGAAGTACACTTCTACCCTCTGCTCTTCTGCCATTCCAGTCATAGGAATGCGTGGTGAGCTGCAGTCTGAAAATGGTAAATGGAAAATTCCTGAGATAATTCCTAAGTTTTAAATTTCACTCTGTTCTGAATGATCTGATAAAATCTCAAACTGTCCTGTCCCCTTTTGGAATGTGGATCATCCCTTCATTCACTGCATCCACACTGTGTAGGCTACCTGCTCATTCATCACATACTAGCTGTCTTAGTTACCATATCAACTGTGGATGGTATTATAGGGCTTGGATCCAAGTAGCCTTTTTTTCCCCCTTAACTTCATGATGGCCCCAAAGCCCAAGTACAGTAGTGCTGGCAATGTAGATACACTAAAGAGAAACCATGTAATATTCCCTTTAAGGAAAAAGGTGAAAATTCTTTACTCAATAAGGAAGGAAAAGAATTACATGCCGAGTTTTCTAAGATCTACGGTAAGACTAAATGGTGAGAGGGGAGAAGAAACACATGCTAGTTTAGCAGTCCCATTTCAAGCCATAAGTTACTGCCCAGTGAGTTATAAGTGCTTGTTAGGGTGTAAAAGACTATACGTTAGAGTTGGTTTGCCTCTTGGTTGTAGCTGTCCTGGAGGGTCATGTAATAGGCTCATGCATAAGGGGGACTGCTGTCCAATGTCACTACAGCATGAAGAAGGACTTTCATTTGTTTTTCTTTCCAACTAGGTGTGACCCCCATTGAAGCTGACTCTTCTGAACACAGATTATATACATGGTTGCAGCCTGGTAATACTTCCTCCTAATCTAGTCATCTTGCAACTCTATAGTCTTCTCCAGGGAGGCTGAAAAATCTCAGTATCCAGTTAGAATGTACAACGTAGATCACATTCTTGAAAATGTCTATAATATCTGGAAGATAAGTGATGGGCTTGATTTTTAGAAATAGCCAGAAGCCACTTAAGACCAGGAATAGTAATAAAATGGATAATGAAGCCTGATAATAGATGTCTTGGTAAAAAATGAGCTGCAATCTAAAAGGAGGATGTTTTCCTTGCACAATCAATAATTGACTTTGAAAGTCATTTCAAAAGAGCAGATCCACAGATGTTTAACATACTGTAATAATGATGTTGCTGGAGCGGTTTCCTGGGTTCCCAATACTTGGAAGGCTGTTGTAATTACAGATGTGCAAATTCTGAAAGGTGCCTTCAAAATTCGGTTTATTATGTTTTATTCACAACTTAGCCATCTTTAGTTTCATGTGTTAATGATAGTTTTTTTTTTTTTTTTTTTTT
>NDGN011395091.1:0-30697 GCA_002564285.1 Tympanoctomys barrerae
CCAGTTTGATTTGAAACTGTCTCATTGCTATTTGTTTCTCAATAAAATTATGAAAAAAATAAAGTAGGTATAGAAGTGGGGAGAGGTCATATCAGTGAGTTTTCATAGAAAAAGTAGCATTGGATTTAGGTTTGGAAATGAAGGAATTTTTTTTGGCTCCAAATGCCTTCAGGGCAGGTTTGGCTGGCTTTAGTTGTGGGGATGGAACCAAAGCAACATGACCCTGACTGCTTTGTTGAAGCAGCCACTTAAACAACTGAGCTAAGGGGCAGGCCCCCTGGAAATGAAGAAGGAATTAGATGAACCTGAATCAAGGCACAGAAATCACAGAGCATGTAACACCGAATATGTTACAACTGATTCCTTGTGTCATCTTGAGAAGTCTAGAAGTTTAGCCCAGCAGCTCTGCGTCCCAGGGAATGGAAGATATGCCCTTATCCTTCTAGAAGGTTGTGCATTGTATCAACTTGAGAAGATGAGAAGTTCAAGTGACTCAGCAGGAGGCTAAGGTCCTCACTTTGTAAACATCCTGACTCTATGCAAGAGAAGGGCAGGAAGATGGTGCAAATGCCGCACCTGCCCCAGGGTAAGTAGCCTGCTTAGAATAAAAGAAATAAATAGAATAAAAGAAATAAAAGAAACTAGGCTCACTCCCCCCGATTTTTCTTTTTGTTGCACTTGCTATGTTCCTCTGTTGTGGACTGTTGTCCCCATGCCAAGCCACCCTGCCTTGGAGTTAGCTGATTATTAACTGAAACCTCCACAAACTGTGAGGAAAATAAAGCTTTCCTTCCTTAGTTTTAGGCAGCAGGTATTGTGTCTCAGCAACTTGAGAAAAGTAACTAAAGATATAGCAGTAGGGCTGAGCAAGGGATGCATGAAGGAATTAGTGATAACCAGGAGTATAAAGATTAATGGAGCTGCAGATGTTCTAACCAAAATGCCGGCAAGTTGGGGGCAATAGGTAGTAGAAATGCTACCTTTTGGTTTCTATAGAAGCACACTCGTCTGCAAGCAGACACAGGGGCTGGAATCCCTGGGCCTGCTGTGCCAGCCCTGCCCCTGGGACCCACTGAGTCAGCCATTGAGATTGGGCATGGTGGCGTGCGCCTGTAATCCCAGCACTTGGGAGGCTGTAAACAGGCAGATCACTATGAATCCAATCTAGTAGTAAGACCCTGAACACCCTGTAGACCCTTCCTTAAAAAATTACAAAAAAAAAAAAGCACACTATGTAAGATTTGAAAATGTATTATATAATTATATCAGATTTCATGGAAGTTCCTATGAATTTCAAATAAAAAAAATAAGCAAAAGGTAAAAGTCCTCTTAGCCATGTAGGTCTACAATATACTCTATATTCTTAGAGTATATCTATCTAATGGAACATCAATCATCAACGGCTAAGTGCTAAAACACGTTTTCTCCATATTTTTCTGCTTAGACATATGTCAAGTATACAAAACTCATTGATAGTGGATGAACTTGCAAGGATACTGAATTGTGGAGGACAGAGCCTAATGTCTCAGAGACGGAAACATATCTGTTTCCATGTACCGTACCTCAAAAGTCTGTTACTCAGGACCTTACACGTTATGTCTTCTTGGTTGAGAAGCAATACAATTACCCCAAAAGGGAGACTAAATCAATGCCCCCTAACATCACTACCATCATCATTTTTGTTCAGAATTTCAGAACATTGTTTCAGAAACTCTACTGGATGGAGTAAGAGAGGAGAAGTAGTTCCTAATATTAGCAGAGATTGGAAAACACATGATATAGAACAATTGGATGGAAGATTCTGAAGATTTTTGTAAAATTCATGTGAATCATTGAAAAGCTCCACTCAGTATAAAGCTTTCAGGGCTGGCCAAATAGCTCAGCAGAATAAAGCACCTACAAGCAGGTACAGGGGCCAGGGGTTTGATCCCCAGGCCTGCTCTGCTGGCCCTGCCCCTGGAGTGCACTGAGAAGGCAATTGAGATGGCATGGTGGTGTGTGCCTGTAATCCCAGCACTTGGGAGGCTGTAAACACGAGAATCACTACAAGTCTGACCTAGTAGTGAGACTCTTGAATACCTTGAAGACCCTTCCCTAAAATAAAAAGTAAAATAAAATAAAGCTTTCAGTTTAATCAATAGAAAGTCAAATATAAAATATTTAAAATGCCCTTCTTGTGTATTTAAAAAGTATAGTGAAAAGAGATACTGTTCATAAAATCCAGAGAATATTTAAAAGACTATATTAAGAATAATTTTGCAAATTTCTTGAATAAAAATATAAGAGGATATAAGAAAGCTTGAGGAGACTGGGGAGATAGCACAGTAGAATAAGTGCTTGCCTGGCAAGCACAAGGTCCTGAGTTCAATCCTCCTACCACAAAAAAAAAAGCTTGAAAACATGGAGATGGAACAATTTTCATGTTCTTAATGGAGAAATTTTAATAGGAGAAGATGTGGATTGTTTCCAGAATAACCTGCAAGTTTAAATAGTTTAAAATACTAATGAGAGAGCTTTCTTTCTGAAACATGATCAAATTATTTCATAATTCATCTGGAGGGATGTATGTATAACACTATAAAGCTTTGGGAAAATATGTATCACACTGTTAGACTTTCACTTATAAACATTCCTAGTATAACAGCTTCAATAGTTCACTCTTTATGTAGGAATAAAATTATTTTCTTTCTTTTTTTTGTATTTTATCTACAGAGTGTTCAGAGTCTTACTACTAGATCAGACTCATAGTGATCCGCCTATTTACAGCCTCTCAAGAGCTGGGATTACAGGCCCAATGCCACCACACCCAGTCTCAATTGCTGTCTCAGCGTGCCC
This sequence comes from Tympanoctomys barrerae, assembly GCA_002564285.1. Lineage (NCBI taxonomy): Eukaryota > Metazoa > Chordata > Mammalia > Rodentia > Octodontidae > Tympanoctomys > Tympanoctomys barrerae. The sequence goes on from NDGN011395091.1 coordinate 2,836, forward strand.
CAGGGATGGGGCCAGCATGGCAGGCCTGGGATCGAACCCCCAGCCCCTGAGCCTGCTTGCAGGTGCTTATACCACTGAGCTATTTGGCCAAGCTAGGAATAAAATTCTTGACAAAACTGTATCCTGAAAACATACCTCAGTGTATAGAATGACTTAGTACACAGTAAAATGACTTTTCTAATCATAGGTGCTAGGGACTTTTTAAATCATAGGTACTTTTTAATTAATTCTACAGGGTTAAATGCTTGAAAAATTGTCAACTTTTTGAATAAAAATATTTTTAGCATTTGTTCTTTTCTGGATTATACCATTATTTGATTTAATGACATAACAAGGCATTAAACTAGGGTTTTGCTTTATTGATGAGGGAAGTACAGGGCTAAAATTAGGATCTTGTAAAACCTTTTACTTGTGTTTGCTTATTTTGGTGGCAGCAGAGAGGGGCAACTGTGAAAAACATACCTGTCCTTTCTGCATTACTTGTGATGTGATGCTTACTCCAGGAATGGCCATTGCTGAGTATATTACAACATACTTTTCCTCAAACAGTTGACTAAAAATCAGCTATACTATCTCTACTGACAACTCAATGAAAAAGTTCCATGATGTTGATTTGGTAAGATTTGTCCCGAGGGAAATGACCATCATTCCTCATTTCTAAGTTTTCAAACCAACTGGTGTAGTACTTACTGTTTTTGGTAGTGATAAGCAACTAGCTTTTAGTGTCTAGATGTGTTTTCTGTCTTTTTTGAAAACCAGCACAAGTTCATTTGTGCGTTTATTATTTATTCAACAAACATCTATCAGTGACTTTCATAAGTCAGGCACTATCCTTGGTGCTGGCAATACAAAAGTTGTATCTATTTCTTTCATTTTATCTTTGCACACTTTATTTTTCATTAATGCTTTCCCTGATTTCTCAAAAGACATTGAGAAAAAGTAGCAAAACCCCCATATTCCTGTAGGTATGCAGATGTTACTTACTCTGCTTGGCAGCTTTGGTTCTTCTGACTTTATTTTGTCCCATCCAGCTTCATTTCTCCCTTCCTCCTTCTAGGTCTCATCCTTTCTCCTTGATCTTCCCTATCCTATTGCCTATGACGTCTGTCCAAAGCTTTTGGCTTGTCAAATCACATAGAATAAAAAAGAATCATCTTGGCTAGTGTTTATTGTTTGTGTCTAGTTGTCCCTCCACCCAGAGCCTCACGTAGTTATGGGACAGACTTCCAGAGTTTGTAATTAACTCATGATCTCCTGGGATTATGAGTGTGAGTGCTTCTGGGATTACAGGTGTGGGTGCTTCACACAGCCTGGAGTGGGTAGCCTGAATGCAACATAAGGGAGATGGACTTGCTGTCTGTAGCTGTTGTTGCCAATCCTCTTGCTCTGTTGCTCTTTGGGACCACCATGACAGGCGGTTCTCTGCCATGTGCCAGTCTGCCTTGGAGCCAGCCAAGTATGGACCGAAACCACCATTGGCTGTGAGATAAATGAATCTTTCCTGGGCTGGCTAGATGGTTCAGTGGATAAAAACACCTGCTTAGGCAGACACAGGGACTGGAGTTGGATCCCTGGCGTGCAGTGCCAGCCCCGCCTCCAGGGTGCACTGACACAGCAACTAAGACTCGGTGTGGTGGCACACACCTGTTATCCCAGTGCTTGGGAGGCTGAAAAACAGGAGAATCACTACAAGTCCAATCTGTGTAGTGAGACCCTCTAGACCCTGTACTAAATCCATAAAAAAAACAAAACAAAACAGTTCCTTCATTTTGGGTGTCAGGTATTTGTCCCAGCAATGAGAGAAGAGTAACTGAGACAGCCTGTGTATAAAATGTGTACTATAGTTGATATACGTGGAACAAAATTCTCTTATTTTAAATGTCTTATTTTAACATTTTCATAAAGAAGGCAGTTTGTCCATTGGTTGCAGTATGCCTGCTGGCATACTTTTTCCTCTTTCCTCACCCCTAGGTCTGAAGATCTCTCGAAGAATCAGAAAATAGGTAAATAAGATTAATTCATTTACTTTTCCAGGGCTGCGAGGCAGGTGATCTCTGACAATTGCACGATTTCTGGAAATTGAAGGCAGTTGGACTGGGATTGAATATCGGAAGTTCTGGGAAGCATCTACTAGTTGTTTATTGTTTACTTGGTCAACAGGGAGTGGGAAAAAGCAAACCGAGCCCCTCTCATAAATGTGTAGAGCCCGAACTAAGGAAGCTGGGATAATCACTCCCTATCAATTCTTAGCACACAGCCTGCCATCTCCCTTGGTTCTCCACAACTCCAGCTCTTTAAATAACACTTAACAAGATAAACATTTTCCTCCCTGTGGTAGTGCGTGGTAAGGAATAATAGTAATTTACAATACTTCAATCCAAGCAATTAACTCTCCAGCGTTTCATAAAAATGCAGTTAGTCTCTAAGTAAAAACTCTTGCGCCATGGGTAACAGGGGTGAGCTTGGAAGACCTGCCCTTGCTTTGGCCTGAGCTAGGATGAAGGCTTTCTCTCTTTGCTCTGTATCTTCAGCCTGGCACCCTAAAAGTAGACTGGATGGGAGATGCCTCTGCTCTTAGCTGTGTGAGCGTGGTGGCGGCGGTGGCTGTGCATATGCAGTGAAAGGTTGGCATTAGTGGATCAGCATACCTGGAATTTCAGCAACAGTTAAAATTTTCTGAAATGGAAAACTGTGCTGCTTTCTTAGAAGTCTTTTGAAATATTTTACTCCTAAACCCACCATCTTCCCACTGGAATTCAATGAGTGTGTGTGTGTGTGTGTGTGTGTGTCTGTCTGTCTGTCTGTCTGTGTGTACACATGCACCCCAGTACTGTGCACATACACTCCAGAGCTGTTGGGCCTGGAGAGAAACCATTAATAATGCAACCAAGTCTGGGTGCTTTTTAAAAGTCTATTTCTTGCTTATAAATAAATGGTAATTTGTTTAAAAGCGTCATTACACACAGTGTTCAGTCAGATCCCATGCATTCGATTATTTTAAATAAATGGACCATAAATGGAACAAGTTCTTTCTAATTTACAAATGATAGGAAACATTTTTCAAGAAAAAAAGGAAAAAGTGTAAAATTTGTTCTTAACTACATCTCATTAATGTGGAACTGTTCAATGACCTGTAAAGATTAAAGAATTAGTGAATTGGTGGAATTATCAGAATGAAAAATCTGTATAATTTTGGTTTCAATTTAAAAATCTACTAAACAGTCTAGTGACTTTAGTCTTGGATATTACTTTTTAATATCAGGTCCTACAAATGCAGTGGCGTTGGGGTTACAAATGAATGGAATGGAAAGCAACAAATAGTATGTGTAAATTCACAGCACAACAGGGGAGCTGAGTGGGAGGGAGAGATGCTATGGGAGAAGCATTGGGCTATTTTTTTCCCCAATCAAACAACTGAAGACATTTAATTAAGTGACCACTCTGCTAAGTGGAGCAAAAATTAATATACATAAATGTATTTATGTCCAGGCAATGGTGCATAATTAAGAACTCAGCTTCAAATGAAGAGCTAGAGATGGAGCTACTTAACCAACATTGCCACAACATCCTTCCTAGAATTGTGCCAGTCATCACAAATAGAAGAAGAGAAGCGGGAATGGAGTGGGGAATGTCTTACCCATAGGATGTAACTGTGAGGAGCCGTCTAGCTCAGCTGATGAGAGTCTGCTTCTAAGGCGTAGATGTCTTAGGTAGATTCTCTGTTCCCTTCTTTGTCTTGCCTTCACCAACCTCCACCTCACTGAGACTCGTTCCTGTCAGCAAGCAAGGGATGCTTCTTTTCAGGGCCATTCCACTGATTCCTGTATGCTTCAGATCAATATAAATGAGTTTTTAAAAACCTTTCCTTCCCGACTATAATCTTTTTGCAGGGACACACTATTTGTATGGTCTCTGGCCCTCATCCGGTAAGCTCATCTGCCAGACCAAAGGCTGTGTAGAGAAGGCTGGGCTATGACCCTTATTGCCTGGCTAGGAGAAGACCTGGAAAGGGGATTTCTGCAGCAGTGGTCTCTGAACAATGTGCACACACCCTGAAAGGCTGAGGTAATGTGTTCCCAGGCTTCTTAGAGGGTTCTGGAACATGAAATGATTATTTTCAGGAAATAGTGTTAAGTGGTACCATAGACCCAGGTATATGTCTCACAAAAGAGGAGCTGGAACTGTACACTGGGGCCTCTGTGCTAGCATCGTGAGTCATCCAGGATCCTAACATCTGCCTCTGAGAGGATGGCAAGGTGGCTGTCACATGCATTGGGTGAAAGTTTGTCCAGTTTGGGGAATAAGAAGCTTTATCCTCTAAAGTTTCTATTTCTTGCCCTCCTACTAGTGGCCTTGTGAGCTGATGAGTGTGTAGGCACCTGGGACCCTGTTTAAACTGTGCATGTTTTGTGGGAAGGATTCTCACTTCTGACAAAGGAGCTAGAAGAATGTGAGAGCCTGCAGTTGGACAGGGGCCCCTGGGAACCCTTTGCACACAGGACCACTGTCAGGCTATATGGTGCAGATGAGGGAATCCCAGGGGTCACAGACTCAGATACACACACATATGAGACTAGTGATTTTTCTTGGCCAACCACTGCATTTAGAACTGGAGAATATATTCAGAGGACTAGAGAATATATTCAGAGGAATCAGGCAAGATATCTGTCCTCATCTTGGCCAGGGTCATAAAGTAGATCCAGAAGCTGAGTTCATAGCTTAGGAATTGAGGTTGAATATGTCTTTCAAATAAACCTGCCCCCTTTCAGAAGTGAGCTTTTCAGGTATTGCAGACCCACTATCCACAGACACATTATCATTTTGTTTTCAGATATCCCCAGGTCACTTTTCACTGCCTGCTTCTGGTTGATTCCTCAGCCCTGACCTTTCTGGTTCTTGTTAACAAGAATTATTCATATCCCTAGTTATTTTTTCAGGCTCTCTTTAAGTTCCAGCTCAAATGCATTGCTACCCTTGTGTTTCCAGGTCTTTGACAGATTCCATGATTCCCAGGTTATCTCCTTTGATAATTTCTCTCTTGCCTTCCACTCCATAGCTATGGTTAAAGAGAACTTTGCCTGGACTCCAACATTGGTTCTTATGAGAAAATCAAATGTGCCTATAATTTGGTATTGTCCATTTTTAGAAACAATGTAGGATATGCTAATAATTTAGCATAGAGAGAGAAACCATATATCTACTGGTCTTCAGCAGAGATGGGCATCCCTTGGGGATGTAGGATTGTGAAGCTGGAACTTAGATTTTTGATGTTTGGCTTCTACTGAACCAACCAAAGTTATTCTATGCAATTTTACAAAGTATGTTCATTTGCACTGTTTTCTCCCAATTAGTTGATTAGCAGTCAAAGTTGTTCTCAACTGCAATGAGAAAGGGACAAATGACAATGTCTGGAGGGATTTTTTGCCCCAACCTAAGGCCTATGTCAGTGGTATCTAGGAAGTAGAGACCTAAAAAATCCTAAAATGCAGTAGGAAATTCCCTGCATTAAGAACTCTCTGATCCCAAATATAAATAGAAGTTAGGAATTGCTGGCCACTGCATTGTTAGCCAGATCAGGAGTGCCAGGAAGTGATGCTTAGGCCTGAGGAATGAATCTACTGGGCACCCAGTGTCAGTGTAGCCAGAGCTGCAGGGGGAGGGGGAGTTCTGCTCAGATCCCAGGCAAAATCACACCCTGTGGCCTCTGTCCCCTGAGATCCTTTAACATTTTTAGTGGGTGGGTGGGGTACTGGGGACTGAACCCTGGACTGTCACATTGTCGTGCATCTCCAGCTCTTTTTAGTATTTTATTCTGAGACATAGTCTCACTAAGTTGCTAAGTTGCTGGGCTGTGATCCTCCTGCCTTAGCCTCATAGAATACTGGGATAATAGATATGTGCCACCAGGCCTGGATTCAATTTTTTTGTTGTTGTTATTGTTTTGGTTGTTGGCTTTGTTTGTTTTTTTAAATGAAACATTTGGACTAGAGAAAGGAGGCTTCTTAAGTTCATAGTTTGGATCTTCTCTCAATGTCAGCACTCCAAACTTAGGCAATGAGGGAGGCTTCCTGAGGACTTCACCTGCCCTTTCTCACAAGGATTTGGAGCAGGCCTAGCCCATTGGGTCTGGTGTTTCTAGACATACTGATATTGTCTCCAGGACAACAGTGATTCTCTGCATCCTTCAACTGCCAAAAGTCACTTGTCTCTTTGTCTGGGGTTGCTTAAGCACACATTTCCTATTCATTGTCAAACATAAAACTAAATCTGAGGTAAACATGTGTCCAGGTTGTTCATTTATAAGCTGTGGCAAAGGAATTCATTTATGGTCTCTTTCATTTCAATATAGAGTTAATATCAGGAGGGAAGAGGGAGTCTCACAGAGTAGAAAAGAGGAAGGACGGAGGCAGGTGCTGATTAGCACGGGTTTTATTAAAATGGAATTTGAAGAAGCGGAGGGGACTGTGTCACTGGTCTTCAGGTACAGTAATAGTCTTTGGTTGGCTGAAAGGAGAAAAGTGAACTTTGTGGGGACATTTAATAAAAGGAGTTGTTCAATGTTAAGGATAGAAGTTTGTGGTCAGCTAGCGCTTGGAATTAGAGATTGGCACGTGCTTCTTCATAGCCAGGCTATCCTAATGGTGTTCAGAAAAGGGAAGGACTGCCATAGGAAGTGGTTTCCTACCTGGTAGGTGGTTTTGAAAGTTTCACTGGAGTTCTTAAAGCTGATACTTCTCTTTAGTATATAAGTACACCGCTTGCACTGCCGTAAGATGCCAGGCAGGTTTTGGTAGGTGCAGCCTTCACCCCTACTGCCCCCTTTGGACAAGGCCTATTTTTTTGACCAGTTATGATCTGTTCTTCCCTTGATGAGTCAGATGGCACTGTAAAGCCTCACAGGGGACATCATTTAAAGCTGCTGCATCATCCTGTAGATGAACCTGGCATAGAAGATATTGGGTCATTTGGAGAATTTCTCAGCAAGTCATGGTTTGTAGCGCAGGCACAGGTACTGTGGAAGGGGCTCCTTTACAAGGGTGAGGCTGCAGAAGAAAGCGCTAATGGGAAGCATCAGATATAGGGGTTGAGAAATGAAATACTGGCTCAGAAATACGTGGATTAGATTTAATTTAATACCTTTATAAGCAGCTTTGTATTGAAAAATTGGAACGGCAGCACTGACTTCTCACTCGCTCACTTGTTCGTTCTTTCTTTCATGTGTGTGTGTGTGCAGGGTCTCACTACCCAGCTTGAGCTCACAGTGATCCTCCTGTTTTCAGCCTCCTCAGCACAGGCATTATAGACATGTGCTACCACGCCTGGACTTGGTGGCCAGCTCATTGCACCCATTGGCAGGGCCGATGTGGTATGTGGTGTCAGGGATTGAACCCCTGCCCCTGTGCTTACCTAAGCAGACACTTAGTCCACTGAGCTATCTCGCCAGCCCTCAACTCTGATTTCTTAATGCTGTGAGGAATAACATGGTGCTGGGCCACTGGCCCTGCTTAGCTCCACATGGCTCCTGTTGAGCAGGGAGAAAGCAGAGTCGATGTAACACGGGAACAGGCAAGAGCAGGGGATTGGAACAAAAAACTGAGAGGTGGTCCTTGAGGCTGTTTTAAGGGCAGAGAACAATTGCAGCTTCTATCATTGCAGTCACAGGAGCAGTGGACACAAGAAGGCTAGAGATTTTAAGGACTGCCAATACCTTAAAGGTAACTGAGTTGGGGATATACCTCAGTAGCACAGCATCTTCCTGGCAAGCACAGGTTTTGAGTTTGATTCCTGGTATCAAAACTAAACAAATAAAAATGGTAACTGAGAAGAGCAAGATGCTGTGAGGTTCTGGGCACCATCAGCAGACCCACAGGGACACAGGAGTGACTTAGGTGATCCGGGAGCCAAAGCATCTGAAGGGTGATGGGAATCAGGAGAAGGACAAAAGCGTAGTGTGATGGCACAAGCGCCAACGTAACAAGGGCGGTACCGGAAGCTCATGGAGCGATCACTTAGAAGAGTCTATAAGATGCTAGAGGAATGTTCAGAGGACCTCCTGGCCTCCTGGGGAGCTCAGATGGAAGAAAGACTGAAATCCCCGGGGCCATAGGGAGAGTAGTCTTCTCAAGACAAGGCCGAATTTCAGGGAATCCTGCTACTGCTTTGCATTTGCGTGGGCATGTGTGCACGTCTGCTATATACTAGGAAGTGTAAAGGTGTTGATTCTAATCCCCACTATGATCATAAGGCAGGCACTTGTACTCTCATTTCAATTTTTTTACATGTATTTGGTACACTGTCTGCTACACAGCTCAGACTCATAACAATCCTCCTGTTTCAGCCTCCCCAGCACTGGAATTAAAGGCATCCACCACCACACTCAATTTTGGTGGTCAGCTTGGCAGGCCGGGGGCAGGGCCAGCGTGGCATGTAGCACTGGGGATTGAACCCAGGTCTTTGGTCTTGCCAGGCAGGTGCTTAGATCGCTGAGCTATCTCCCCAGCTTGTACTCTCATTTTATACAAATGAGGCTGAGGATTAGAAGGATTAAAAGCCACATCCTAAATCACACAAAGAAGTAAAAACCATACATCTAGCCAATTGCCAAGTGTTCTCTGCTGAAGTAGTTTTAAGATGTTGTTAACAGGGACTAGAAGTTTCAGACCTGTGGAATAAGCGGAAAAAGAGGAAAGAAGAGAGGACGCAAACACACCTGGAGCTGACTGTGGCAGTAGGATCAGTTCTTTAAGGGATCTGGGCAGGAAGAGACTGGCTAAGGCCTCTAAAGACAGAATGTATGAATGGAATTGTTCTGCCTCTGTATCTATTCACAGTTTGGCGAAAGTTATTTTGATTTCACCAAAACTCTGCCCTTTCAATAGTGAACCCGGTGATTTTGAGGAATTTCTTCAGTGACCCCTGACCTCTGGTGACCTATGAATAATTAGGCTCAGGAGGTCAAGGAAGAGGAAGGTCCAGTGCTTGGGATGGGTTGGCCTGGAGGGTGACTCGGAGGGCAGCCACAGCGGAAGAGTTGTCCGAAAGTGCATGTTTTCCTTCAAGCTTGCAGGGCTTGCAGCATGCTTTGAAATCAGTCAGTGGTCTGTCTGTAATAATTGATGGGCATGGTCCCCTAATCACAGACCAGAGTCTAATGCCAATTGTTTCCTTTACTTTTTAATGGATTCGAACTCTATACCCAAGCTTAGAAAATCAAAGTACTTCTGGAAGATATTTATTAGCGGCCAAATTATAAAAACACATAGAAACCTTTAGTTTGCATTACAAGTGTTAATATATGCAGAGCCCCGTGAATAGTTCATCTTTCTGCCTCTCTTGTATCTTAAATTTTTCATTACAAATTTCCAGGGCTTCAAAGTAGACTCTCACAGCCGGCGCCTTTTTTCTCCCTTGCATGACAAAGAGCTGTCAAAAATGGTTCCTGGGCTGGCTAGTTTCTTCCCCTTTTTTCTCTCATCTAAATGTCAAACAACTTAGCTTAAATAAAGCCCAGCATTCTTCGTCTGGTGCTTCTCAAAAGAAAAACACCACCACAGAAGGCATCTACAAAGGCCCTAATTAATGTTTCTCATTGATTTGGTTTTAGTGTGATGTATTTTATGAAAAAAATATGAATCCAGAAGGCACTCTCATTAAAATCATTAGCAGCTCAACATTGGCTGCAAACAGCCTGGTGCGTGGTAGGGCTTAAGGACCCAGACTTACACAACCACACAGACACACAACTCATATGTGCACTTGTACACACATATGACATGCTTCCCAGATCACACTCTACACACCCAGATATGAAGACATGTGGAATCGTGTGCAAGATGGGCACAAAATACCAGGATGCCCTATGCATAATAACCATAGATACACATGGGTGCATATATGTTTAATGAGTTCCTGCAGGCCTACAACTACATGCATGTGATTACACATGTGTGAACAGGAGGCCCAGGTCAGCACATGCTTATACACAGAGTGTGCACATCAATGCCCAAACCAATACCCATTAGACTGGCTGCCGACTATATGACAGTGAACATCCATGTATCAGAGGGAGAAGAGAAAAGAGCTATCTCAATTTGGGGAGGATTAAGTTCATAGGTGAGATTAAGAAAAACCAGGGCCAGTGATTTTCCCTATCACTACATTGTTCCTTATTAAGATTTCTTTTTCTTGATTTCACTTATTTTTTTAGGAGACTTCCTAATAGTGTTGTCCAAAGCTATGAGCCATGTTAAGGACATGCATCTTTCCCCTTCTCTGATGAGACTCTTGGGAGGATGGTGGAGTGTTGGTTGGAGCAATCCCTTCTAGGTGTAGGGAGCAAAACCTTCTCATGGTTTCTCATTATGGGGATGAACAGGGGGAGGAGAAGAGAGGGGTTGTAGATCTCATAGGGTGGTGAGAAGGTGTGTGTGAGCTGGGGCTGTTGACGTTGAGGACTAGGTTTTTAGATGGCAGCTACTGTTAAGGATAGAGTTAGAGTTGAAGAGAGTCTCATTGCTCTTAGAGACTCATTCCTATATCCAATATTTTATTTCCTCTCTATCAGTTCTTGGCTAAACAATCCTACTTCCATCTTATATGCCATTTTTAAAGTACTATTGTATTTGTTTCCCAGGGATGGTAATTTGCAAAGGGCTTTCTTATCTTGTAATGAGATCCAAGGAAGTCCCTTTCTCTAAGATGCATACCCTTTCTGGCCTCCTTATGACATGCATGCAACTACATTTACCTCTGGGTAAGTCAGTGGGATTCTGAGACTGACTTAAGTGTCCTTCCTTCTACGCAAGCCCAGAGGAATTCAGCTAGAGTTTGGAGTCATGGCCACTGATAACATCTATGAGTAGATTCACTCTCAAATTAGGATGCTTTGTGGTTGTTTGATGGCCATGTATTTCCTCAGGGCTTTGCAAAGAGCCAAGGAAGGATTTATGCATTTCCAGGGGCCACATGTTATGATATTGCCTCACTCCAAATGGTGCCTAGAGCTTGGATTTGATGGTGCCAAGTTGCCTCAAAGCCTTTTGCAATGAGCAGGCTCTACTTTTCACCTTCTAGAATCTTTTTTTTTTCATATATCCAGAGGAAACATAGGATTTTCCTTCCAGGACCCTCCTTCTCTCCCCCAACTCCAGGATTTTAGAGGAGTCATTTTTACCTCTTAGTACCTTCTGTACTCACATTCTTCCCTTAGCGGAGAAGTTTTGGACACATACATGGTGTAAGAACCTTATATGTGGGGTCATGTTGCTCCGTGGAAGCGTTTCTGGGTTCAAGGTTATTGTAGCTCATGCACATGCCCTCTTGACCTCTTGCTTTCCTTGAGCTTCTTCCTGTGGCACAATCAGTTGACTGGTATGCAAGCTACTTCTCACTTTCACTCCTTAATGTGTGAATGACAGGATCTCCCAGATTTTAAACTTGGAAGGAGTGAGAACAGCGGTATTCTTTCTTAGTCTTGAGCTCTGCTTCACAATCTGGCTTTATCAAAGTTTGGGACTTGGACTACTTGCTTCCCATTAATATTATGAAAGACAATAATATAAATGATATTTTGTTTCTCCTTTGAGTAATGAGCAGAACACGCAGTCATTCAGAACCCTAGAAAGGACAGTCATTCCATAGAATATATACACAGAGCCCTCTATAGCAGCACATCAAGATAAAGTAAATAATGGGTAACAGGTACTTAGGAAAGAGGGAAGAAGGGAGAAAGAGAGGAACATGAGAGAGAGAGAGAGATGCTAAACCTCTCTAAGTAATTGAAGCTTGTTCTTCATATTTTGCCATTTGTCAGAACAAAGTAAATATTAGAATCTTAATACTTTCATCTTCTCAGCTAAATATCCTTTGTAGCTATTGCTTAAACACTGAAAATACTTGTGTAAGTTCTAGTGCAAAACTGCCCTCAGAGTGATTTATGCGGGGACGCAGCCTGCCTCCACTCTGGATTCATGCATCCACCATCACGGTTCATATCAATTTTGCTCTGGTCCCCATTAGCAATGTTGTCAAAAAAAAAGTCACAGAAAAATAATGACCCTACAAGCTAAGAAATTTAGATCCGGATATGAGCTGTAAATCTGTATTAATTTAATAGTTAAAGTATGTTAATACTTTGTAATATTTTTTCTTTATAGAGAACACAATAGTGAGGTCATCTGTAATAAAGATGTTAATCCCGAGCCACCTGCTAGTTTGTTTTGCCTCTTGGGGCAAAAGGACATTAATGGATGAAATATGGCCTTGAACGCCTTAAAATATTGTTTTATGGCAACCTTTATGCAGGGCTATAAAACACTCACTGTGAGTGATAAACAGTCTCAAGAAGGGATACACACACTCCATCATGCTCGATCTGATGTTAGCTTTCTTGGCTTATCACTCATCCATAGACACCCTGGGGCTGGGCAGCGAGGGGAGAGGGACAACCCATGGCTCAGGAAGAATGGCGAGTCCTCTGGCCTTTTGGACTTGTTTCTAGGTGGTGGCCCAGGGGAAGTGTTCATGCTGGGTTCTCTGTTATTTTCCCTAGTTTTGTTGGTACTGGAAAATGGCTCACTGTGTTATCATTGGATCTCTGGGCAGGTTTGGTCACGTGTATAAAAATAAAAAGTCATACTTACCTATGTCCAAAAATGCTTCCCAATTTCAAATCAGAGGCAACATGTTTTGTGTAAATTTCATTTAGTATACCCATTGTAAAAGAGCAACCTACCTTTACCCATTTAGAACCTTCTTATTCCTTTCCTGTATGTAGTTTTCTTTTTTATTAAAATAAGCCTCTTTTGCAGATACATCTAACAATCTGTTTGGATTGAGCCACTCTCCAAGTAGAAAACCTTCACTATATGCCCAGTGCTTACAGAGTGAGGAGAACACACTTTACTTTGACATTTGAGGGTCTGAGATCATAGGCAAGCTGAGGAAGAGTTCAGGACACTCACAGCATGGTAAAGCAGTGGTATCCAAGGAATCGCCCAAATGTCTATTCTAGGTCACAGGGGACTTGACCTCTGGTATCCTAAGAGAGAGTGGGCAATGGATGCTCCAGTGTAGGGTGACACAATGGTCAGTGGTGCTTTGTTAAACAATAAATCATCAGGATTCATGAAGCAGTAGGATAGGGGTGCAAAATGTAAGTAGAAGAAGAAAGTCTACAGGAGGAGTTCCAGAAGGAAAGACAAATGATTCACATGAAATGTACACAGGGCAAGAAGAGGTCCTTCCTCATTGCAGCCCCTAGTACTGAGAACAGAATACAGAAAACCCTAGTTAGAAGTTATCTTGAAAGGGTGCATCTTCATGGTGGTGGTGGAGGAGAGTAAGGATAAAGTAGGATTCTTTCAAGGAGACAGTGGCATGAAGTCCACACGTGGACACTGGCAATTAGACTGTGTTACCCTTCTGGGTAAGCCATGGACTTTAGCCCATTCTGGGATTGTAGAAGAAGGAAGATACAGCCCAAAGCCCCCATGTGCCCTTCTAGGGCATAGATGGATGAGAATGCTCTGACAGCACATGTGGTCATGGCCCCCTCAGTAGTGAAACGTAGTATATTCACAGTAGGACAACTCACTGGTCGTGGGCTGCTGAGGAACTGCATAGATGGGGAAGGTCACCCTCCTCTTATGGCTCCTTACCTTCTACTTAAAATCTATCACCTTCATTGGTAAATACTCCCAAGTAAGTATAAACACAGACCAATGTGGAAGACACATGTCCTTTTGTACTTTGTTTAGTTTAGCGCTTTGTTTATTTAATGTTCACCTGTTTGGTTAGTCATTTGAAGTTTCTCTCATTACTCTTGAGATAAATTATACTCAAGATAAGTTCTCATCATTATTTTATTTTGCTCAGTGAGGAACTGGAGGCTGAAGGTGAATGAGCTCATCAGAGATCAATGGCTAATCACTGGCAGTGTTAGGATTTCATTATTAGCCTGGGTCTAAGACCTGCGATTGGAACCACTTGCTATACCACCTCCCGCAATGACCTCTGAGTGTAGTCATGTAATAGTTGATCAATGAATGCTCACTGAATGAAATAATAGCTGTAAATAATTTCATCCTCGCTTCCTGTTCTCTCAGACAGAAGTGAAAGATTGCCTTGTCTTTCCATTCTCCTATTCCTCTACCCTAAGCCGGACTCCTTTCTATATCAGTTTTGAGGATTGCTTCCTGGAGTCCCAAGGCTACTGAGCTGGGGGAAAGGCCTATTGGCATGCCCGCATTTCAAGTACCACTCAGGATCAAGTACTATGTTATCAACTTGACCTTCATCTTTGGCCAGTTAGTGTATACTTTGATCCTAACTGAAGATAAAGAAAGTGAGGTTCAGAGAAGTTGGCTTCTCATCTAAGAAAACTCAAGACAAATGAGCAGTGGAGTTCAGCTGAGCTTAGATTTGACCCTAAGACACACGTAGTTTTACTCTTCTATGTATGGCATTTGCAACAAGCAAGGAAGATTACTGGATGCATCCAATGGAAAACTATGCATTGTTGAGAGCACAATCTTGAAGTTAATCTGATTTTAGCCTTCCATTGTTGTTCTTGAGCTGTTTATGCTGTCAGTTGTATATGAGTGAGAGAGCAATGCAAAATAATTCTTGTCTATACAGATGCAAATACATTCTGTCCAGCCAAGGTTTAATTGACTCTCCCCTCTCTACTCCCTCCACAAAAACAGAAACCAAAACAAAAGCAAAAGAAATACTTCCACATCAATTTTTATATTCGTATCTATTTTCCTTCCCTCTAAATAAGTTTGTGGCTCCTTCATTGTCCCTTGAATGGGTGGTAACATCTTTTTCAATTCTTTAACGTATGTTCAATTTATAATTTGTGCTTATTTTAATGCAACAGCCAGGCTTTTGCCTTGCTTAGAACATTGCTTCGAACCAGTCCCATGGCTGAAGTCAGTGTCCAGGATGGGAGGGCTTCCTAGAGAGGGCAGTTTCTGCCTCATGGCCTCATGTAAGTCCATAGCTGGACAGGGGGAATTAAGGGACAAGAGGGCTTGCTGTGTCCATTATCCAAGCCAGGGAAGCTAGCCTAGTTATTGATTGAAGGAATCACATACCACTGCTATTTATAAATACAGGGCTCCAAAGAGAATGTTTGTTTTTTTCTGCTTTTAATTATTGAACATGAGATGCCAGTGTTGTTTTGCCAACAGCAGCACAATAGGTCCCTAATGAAACCCACTGAGCTACTAATAATTAAACCATCAAGCGGAAGTAACCAGTGCGGTGAGATATCAATTAACATTCTTCAATAATCACTCTTTTGTTTTGATTGTTTTAAACAAAACTGTTTTTTCAAATTTATTTCTTTAAATATATCACACAGACTGTCCACCTCTGTTAAAACTTTTGTAAAATCTGAGCTCTAGGGTCGGACACACTCTGGTTGAAATCACTGTCTTGTCACTAACTGCAAGATGACTCTGGACTTCAGTTCACTTTGCTGAGACTGAATCCTTGTATATGGAAAGAGGAACTTGTAACAGATACCTTGAATAATGATTATGAGACTAATAATCTCATGCTTTAAATGAGAACCTAACTCGTGCTTGACACAAACTGAGGGTCAGTTTTAGTTTTGGTTTTATTTCCTCTCTCTTCTAACTTTCATGTCTTCCTTCTATTTTCTTTCAGTCCGTGTCATAGGAGAGTTCTACAGTATCTCAAATAGCTTAAGATCTTTGAAATTATCATCTGCCAAATATCTGCTAAAGGGGTGAGCCTGGACATCCATCAATGTACCATCAGGCAAGAGGTGAATGATTGATCCAGGAGTAATCAATGTATGCAGTCATCAATCCAGCGTGAGTCTCTACTATGAGACTGTACTAAAAGAAAGAGATTAATTATTGGGCAATGACGTTTAAAGCTTAAAAGGGCACATGAGGTCAGGGTGAGATAGCTGGTGTCATGCCTAACAAAGGCAAGGTCATCTGTCCTTGGGATGGGTGAAGGGAGAACGGGTTTGTGATACTAGAGAAAGCCACAGTGCAGTAGTCAGAGCAGATCTGAGCAGAGATGAATAACCAGATAAGCAGGGGGAGAGAGACAGAAAGACAGACAGACAAGGAGAGACAGAGAGACAGAGACACAGAGAGTGAGACAGAGACAGAGACAGATGGAGAGAGGCAGAGACTGGGAGAAGGAGAGAGGGAGATGGAGATGGAGGAGGAAGGAGAGGATAAAAAGGTGGAAGAGGAAAGGAAAAAGGCTGGCCAGATAGTTCAGCAGATTAAAGCACCCGCTAAGGTAGATACAGAGGCCAGGATTCGATCCCCAGCCTGCTTTGTCGGCCCCACACCTGGGGCAATGGTGATTGAGACTGGGTATGGTGGCACATGCCTGTAATCCCAGCATTTTGGAGGCTGAAAACAGGAAGGATCACTAGGAGTCCAATCTGTGTAGTGAGACCCTGTAGACCCTTACTAACTACATTAAAAATAAAAAGGAGGAAAAGAAAGGAGAGGAAGAAAGAGAGTAAGAGACAAGAGGACCTCATCTACCAAGGTAATTTCTGGGCCCCATTATGCCTAGTTATTTAAAGGTTCTTTTATTAAAGCCCTCCCTTTCCTAATCTCTGATCAAGAAGAGAGAATGACGTGGGAAAAGGGCATTTTCTTTAGGGATATGGAGCTGTTAAGAAGATGCCAGGGCAGTCTCATGGCTCAGGTGACCCAGCAGATGTGAAAGTGAGAGCTGCATTCCCAGGCACAGGATGACAGGAGCTGACAGCTAGGACATCTTCACCCATTGGCTGGAGCAAGGGTGACTGCCTTGCAGAGGTGGCCTGACTGGGCTCATCGGCTCCACCCGCTCAGGCTCAGTGTGTAGGGAGAAGATGTGTCCCTTCACTGGGGGCTGGATGGCGAAATGGTACCTTTCTTGGGGAGGGTGGAGAAAGGCTTACCAGTTTCAAGCTTTTAGTTCTGTTTCATCTCCCTTTTCTCCCTTCAGGGATCTGCTAAGGGCCAACCAGAAAAGAAAGATACCAATGGGATGGAGTGCTGTGACATTACTTAGTTTACAATTTATGGGAGAGTTCTCTTCTGCCCTGCTGCTAAACTAATTACTATTCAATTTGACAGATCCTCACCTAAAATGTTATAAGGCATGCTGTTGGGTATAGTGGGGAACAGAGTGATAATTCTCAATCCCCAAGAGACGGGCACGCCAGGCTTGTGAATAAGTGCACAACAAGTCCAAGAATCATGAGAGACACAGGAAGTGATCAGGAACCTCCAGGGGAAGCTACCCCAGGCTGGGGAGTTTCTCTATAAAGTGCTCTGGGTGACTTGGCTTTTCAGGTAAGGATGGGAGGATGCAAAGAAAACATCCTGAGGAAAATCAGCAGGACAGGGACTCTGAAAGTGTGAGGCATGCAGCAGCTGGGTCATCTTCAAGCTTAGACTTGGACAAAACTGTACCTTGTTGCTGAGGCTTGTGGTGGAGCCTAGAGGCCAGGCCTAGGCTCTAGCTCTGCAGGAGACAAAGGACACCTGCTCTGAGCAGGGACCACTGCTCTGATCACACTGAGGAAAAGTAATTGGGCAGCTGAGAAGAGGACAGGTTGAGATAAAAGGGATCTCAGGGAAGGGAGCCGAAAGAAGCCCATTGAGAGCAGAGCAGCAACCACCCCTGAACCTGCTTCTGAGGTCCCGGCTGTGGTGTCAGGCAGCCAGGGCCATTGGTGCAGCTATGCTCTTACAATTTCATAAAGTGATGATAAGATAAGCATTTTGTCTGCATAGAATCATGGGCTGCCAAATACTACAACAATAAAAAGTTTTTTAAAAGAAAATAGAAAACAGTTTAAGAATTTCTTGGGTAAGAGAAAGAATACAAATTTGCTTAGGGGTTCAATAGATTTGAAATCTGAATCCTTGTTTTCAAAAATTACTTGGCATTTTCCAAGCCTTGATCTTTTTTGGCTATAGTTTTCTCACTATTAGAAAGTTAGATTGTAAGGGCTACTTTATGGGATTGTTATAAGGAAAAATAATGTGATGTGTGGGGCAATTTAGCATAATGCCTAACATACTCTTTCAGCTTCCGTAGCAGGGGTGGGCAAAGCCTGGTAGTTTTCTCAGTTTTCAACTTGATGTTTTCAGACCATGGCTTATCCCAGATACAATCATAACCTCATAGGAGATGTGTGATTGGAGACAGTGGCCCAGGGATAATGTGGAGCTCTTTCTGATTGTTCTTTGTGGGTCAACACTTTATTGGCTGGGGATGGCAAGGTCTCCAGGGGCTGACTGACAGTACCTCTGGGATCCAGAAGATTCCTCCCCTTAGGAATACACCCTTGGGATTCTCTTGATGTGATTCTATTTTCTCTTAACACTTTGTTATTGGATCCTGTACTGAATATGTCAAGGGGGTTCTAAGATACAGAGCCTCAGAGTTAAGAGTATTCTCAGAAAGAATAAACTCCAAACCCTTTGAGGTGGAGCAAAAGCACAATCATTTTAGAATAATTGTTAGAATCTTGTCTTCTAAAAATGAAGCAACTGAGGCCTTGTAAGTCATTAATTGGGACATCATCATCCAACCTTTTCTGTCCAGGTAGATGAATTCTCCAGGAGCACTGCAGGCTTTAGATGAGCCAGCAGCTCTCAGCATCACATACAAGGTCGCCCCCTCTCCCCACCCAAACACTGCATGGCCATCAGTTCAAGAACAAGACTGACCTTTATAGAGAGTATTCTCAAAGAGGCAAGACTAGCAGTTGTGAGTCCAATGAAGGGGCTATTGAAAAAATCAAAGTAAAAGATGAGGATGTCTGGTTTATATATTAGAGTTGAGTTTAGAAGAAAGGAAAGTGATGATGCTGTGTAAAAGAATCCATGCTGGGCTAATGACTATGTATGGAAAGGAATGCAGAAGAGAGGTGCAGTGGATGACCTGAGCTATTGGGCTTGATGATGGGGTGGATTCTTGGTGCCCATTCATCAAGACATGAAACCCAAGCAGAATGCAGTTCCACATCACTTTCCTTTCCCCCTTACAGGGAAGCTTTCTCTGGCATATATTAGGAGAGCCACGTGTTACATATCTATTTCTGATTCACCCTTCTGACCGCCACTTTTCCTGCAGAACATCTGTCCTCTGCTCTGCCAATACCGTCATTCATTCAGCTGCTGATCACAGTACACCTCTAAACAGTGTTCCTCTCACAGAAGTCAATGGAGTGATGTAACATTTCCATCTGACACAGATCTTCTGTTCTCTGCACCAAACCAACATACCACTGTGTGGTTATTTTAGATTTTATAAAAGAGAACCCTCATGAAAAATATTGTAAACTGTAACATTCATCTGTTTGTATTATCTATCATCTGACTAGCATCATTGACTCTGCCATTGACTCTAGGTTTGTTCTCTATCTCTGACCTAACCCTGGCCTCACAGGAAGTTAGGTCCTTTGAGGAGGATCCAACTATGGGTACAGTTTGACTTTGTTTCCTGTCACCAGGTTCCCCTACTCTGAGATTGTGCAGTATTGCTTACAGCTCATTCTTGAGAGTGATTACTGTTTTAGGTGAATTCCCATTCCTAATACATAGTATAGCTTCACCCTAGAACCCTCTTTCCCATGATACTTGGGCTGCAGCAGTCTTAAGCTGCACATGTTTCCCGTATGAATTATTTAGTCTGAAGTATGGCCTAAGGGTTGTTTCGGTGGAATAATTTGACATGGATGTTGCCACCTTTGAGTCTGACCCCATCTATGACATGCAGAAGGACTCTTCTTAATTACCCAGTAGGTTAATGTGGACTTGGACTCAAACCAACATTTTGTTATGACATTAGTGCCTAGAGGCAGAAGTCCAGAACTGTATGATTGAGAGAAAACCGTTTCCCAATGAAACACAGTCTACAAAGTCTCCTAAGAAAGTACCATTTGTACATATGCCAATCAAGTTTTGCCTTTGGTTTGCAGAATGCCATCTTGGAGTCTTTGCTGATATGCAAATACTTACATGACATCATTTTAGCTGGTTCAGAGCACCAAGTCTATCTATAATATCCCCATTTGTAGGTGAAAGAATTAGCTTTTGAGAAGTGAAATGTCTTGGCCAAGTCACCCAGCTAGAAAGTTTGGGAGGACCACCTGGGCTACTCTCCTTGAAAGAGGAGTAGTCATTTCCATTTTGGCTGAACCTGACCCTATTTTCATGTACTGATACATACAGAGCTGGCTAGGATATTTTCTTTTCCCTTCAGTTGCCTCTAAGCAATGCATACCAGTCCATCCGAGATGCTGGTGGTAGTCTTTGAAGATGGCAGGTTTCTTCAGAACCCCCACCTGATGCTCTTGTGGGAGTGTTAGCCAGGTCAAGATGGCATGGACAGCTAGTGCTCCATGCTGTTGGCTCGGAGAAAGCCTCAAGATAGACACTATGACTTCCTAGGGCTTGAAAAATTACACATCAGAGCTGAAGCACTGGCCCCATAACATTAGATGCTATCTCAATTATGTAATGCAGATTACTCTCTGCATATCCTTCTCTTTGCCTATAGTAGAGGTGAATGCAGGCTTCCTACGTAGCCCAGCTCATAGCACTCAACTACTTCCTGCCATTCTCATAGTCACTGAACCTCAAACTACTCCTTCCTTCATGAATGAATAAAACCTGGGTTCATCCCTGGGTCAAGGCCACCATTGGGGATAGATTTAGGACCCCTTGTCTCCCCATAACTACATATATGTCTTAGTGTCTTTTTTTCTTGCTGTGGGTTGCACTGGATATGGTAGATTGGAATTAACTTGATGGGATTCAGATTATTTATCCGTGAAATTATAAATATGAACTTCCTGGGCTGAGATGAGGACCAAAAAGTGTTCACTATAGTGAGTGGAGAAATAAGACGTGGACCAAGTGCTCTGCACTCTGGATAACACTATGTTAGTACAAATGACACCGTTTACAGAGAAACTGCTTAGTGGACAAAGATGCACAGACTCCATGCAAAGGCCTTGAAATGGTCACTGCATGTATCTTAGAACCAGCTGCATGTCCAGACCACATGTCATAGCCTCTTCCTGCCCTCTGTCCATGGGAGGGAGATTTGGCATCCTCTGTAGGGCATTCTCACAGACAAGGGCTGAGGCAATGGGCAAGAAAGGGATATGATCACATTTTCATTTGGAGGAGAGTTAATGGGTATGGAGAAGCTCAGATTTGAAGGTGCTAAGAGTGAGGATTCTAGGGATCACTTAAATGGAGACATTCAGTAGCCACAGGGTCCACGGTGTGCTGACCAGGAGCACTACATGATTGGGTGGAGTCAAGGATGTGGAGCGAGTGGTCTTTGAAGGCTGTTCCTTCTCATTGCCACAGCTCAGTACAGGAATCTAACCTGGCACCTCACAGTGCGCAGGTTCCATCTCCCTTGCATACTGAAATGGCCAGTGTGGAAGGTGACTACCTGGTCAATAAGCTGAGGGTCTGAGCCACAAGCCAGGTAGCCCATGGCAAGTATTCATCCTCAAGTGCTGGTTTAGGGAGGCTCCATGCTGGGGCAGCTACACTCTGCTCAACAGGTCCACAGAAGACCCAGCTAGTTTTCTTGCTGGAAGTGGGGAGGATGTAGAAAGGATGTTAGAGCCTACACCAGGTCATCCACAGGCCATTGTCGGCACACAGCTCTACCTTTCTCCGGGAAATCAGCTAACAGCTTTTCCTTGGCTTTCCTTGGACTGCTAATGTAATGCCTCTTATTTTCAGGATCTTTGTGAGGCTGAGGAAAGCATCAGAGTTTCATTGTAAATCCATTATGTCTTCTTTGGTTAGAAATTATCCCTGACAAGCAGTCCCACAGCAAAGAAAAGTCAGTATTATTTCTGCAGAATAAAAAAGAGGATTGGCCTCTTCTTTTATTACTTTTTTATTATGACTGTCCTCTTTTTGGTTGTGACATTCGATGTATTATTTAGCTTAAGTGCTTGATTAGGGGGTGGGGGCAGGAAGCCGATGCGGAGCAACTACACAGACGCTGGTCTTCTTGCTCCTGCCTTGGTAACTGGAATGGAAATAAACTGCCACAACTCTTTGGGGATCCCAACTGTTACCCTCGGCCCAGAAGAGCATGCTCTGGCTAAGGGACCTTCTGGAAGTTTCTGGGTCAGCAGAACCTTGGTGCTTTCTTTCATACACCAGAACCCTTGTGTCTTTATTAAATATTAATTTGCTGTCAATAATTAAATGCTGATTATTTGATCTCTAATGGGGTCAGGATTCCCACAGTCCCATATTAGTGTAATAATGCAAAAGTAAAAATTGCCTTTCAGATGGAAGAAAATGTACTTATTATTCTTTCTTTGTTCGGAGTAAAATGGTTTGTCTTAAATTAAAAATTAAAAGCAGAATTTTCTTTAATCTTCGAATTAAATTAGTGCTAATTAGTTCTATTTTCTGTACAACATTCACATGCTAAAATCTCGGCCATTCCTTCAGCGTATTAATGGTGCCCTTTGGCTGTAATCAAGATTGTCTTACATTAGAAATGATACAGTTAACTCAATTATATTAGGATTCATTGTTCTCAAATCACAGGGTTATGACTAGAAGCTGCTGGAACTGTTGGGAGGGCTGAGATTGCCAGGGTACAGGATAAAGTCAGCCATCATTTCCATTTCAAAATCCCAAGTGCTGGAGTGAGGCTCATGAAGCATCGGGGGTCCCAGGGACTGCTGGGGTGAGTGGCAGGCATGGAGAGTAGTGCAGGCTTCACATAATCTATGGAGATTGGTGACATTCAGTGATCTTTGAAAGAAAAGGGGAAAAGAAAAAGCCCAAAGAAGCCCTCTTTCTGGGCTGGTGACAAAATGAAGAGCTGCCTGTTTCCACCTTGTCCTTCACTACTTAGGGGAATAGGACAGACAATGACAGTAACAGCAAATACTGCATCTACTGCTATCATAGCTGTCTCCAGGGTTTGCAATGTGTACTTACTGCTGCAAATCAAGTGCCATCATGCATCACCTCATTGAAGCCACAACTCTGCAAAGTTGATATTGTTAGGCTCAGGTGGAGTGAATGAGTTTTCCAGTATCAAATCACTAGTTAAGCAGGAGAACCAGCATTCGAACTAGCTCTGTTGGACTCCAAAACTCACTCCATTAAGTATGCTCACTTATCCCAGCAATTCAAAACATTGTTTCCATCCTGATATCCCTGGAAGAAGCTGAAGGGCAGACTCTTAATACGTGGTCAGGTCAGATGCCCACATATTGCACAGGCTGAGCACCTGAGCTCAGTGGCTAGGCCTCCCTCTATATGAATACCTGTCCATGCGAGAGTGTCTGTGTGCACTGTATCTGTGTGCTATGACTCTCAGCATTTAGTTCTGTAATCACATGGTTTGGCATCAACAGCAGCACTGATGCTGGAGAGAAGAAATTTTTCCTCATAGGGTTGGCCAAATAGCTCAGCAGATTAAATTGCCTGCAAGCAGGTGCAGGGTCTGGGGGTTCAGTCCTGGGGCCTGTAGTGCGGAACCTGCTCCCGGGGCACACTGAGACAGCAATTGAGACTGGGCGTGGTGGTGCCTGCCTGCAATCCCAGCACTTGTGAGGCTGTAAACAGGAGGATCACTATGAGTCCAATCTAGTAATGAGATCCTGAACACCCTATAGACCCTCCCCTAAAATGCAAAAAAAAAAAAAAATTCCCCATGTCTGCTGCATGTTTGCTCAGGCACCTAAGCCAACTGACTATGCATCATGCATATGTAATGTCCTTCACTTCTCACAATAACCTTCTACATTTCATAGGTGAGAAAATAGCCTGTGAGAGAAGTCAAAGAATTGCTCCAGTGCTTTTTAGTATATCTTGCTCCGTGTTCTATACTCTTCCTGCAATAACAGGCATTTCAATCAGGAAACCATGCCTTGGGATTCTAGAGTTACGATAGAGCATGCTACCAATCAAGCCCATTGGTGGAAAAGCAGGGTGGTTTTTTTTTATTAAATAATTTTTAAAAATCATTTATTTATTTGGCACAGGGTCTTACTACACAGCTCAGACTAATAGTGATCCTCTTGTCTCAGTCTCCCCAGTGCTGGGATTATAGGCATGTGCCACCACACCTAGTTTTGGGAGCCAGCATGGCATGCAGTACCAGGGAGAGAACCCTGAGTCCTTGCGCTTTCCAGGCAGGCACTTAGACTGCTGAGCTATTTCTCTGGCCCATGAACAAGCAGTGCTTTCAGGACATCATTTGCTAGACCATCATTTGCCACACTATGACAATTGACTTTATGCACTAAATATGAATTTTTATAAGTCAATACACATGGGCAGACTTTATTTAACCAACTTAAATTTTGATTCTATTGTCTAGCATATGCTTTTTCTCTGTTCTCCAAACACTTCATCTCTGAATTCCCTATAGTGGCCACAATATGAAGGTCTAATGAAGGTCTGAAAAGGAGAGCTGGCCTGTGAGTTACAGGAGTGGCTGAACCCAGCTTGACAATACTTAAGAGAAAGTGCCTGTGGCCTTTGAGCTTGTGGTTCCCCACAGACCACAGCATCAGTGGTCAAGTACCAGTGTTACATTGCAGCTTGTTTAGCACCCACAGCAATGATCATCTCATGGATTCGAGGAAGAAGCCAGCAAGCAGAAAGGGTCACATAGAAGAAAATACATAGCAAAGGTAACAGTCTTTGTAGTAGACACTGTGGAAGACAGCAATGAAGATAGGAGAGATAGAGAATGATAGCAGAAGGGAACTAGAGAATGTATGAAAGGAAGAGCTTGCACAGAAGGAAGGCCAATGATCTCTCCCTTCTTACCATAATAAATGCCAGGAAAATAAATGCAAATTTCCTTACATTTAATGACCACACCCCATACTGATTTGACTGGATTTCTGATTATTTTTGTACACATTCTTTACATAATGTACAAGTTCTGATTTTCAGTGATGATTCTATTAGAGGAGACCTACAATGTAATGACATTTTCAAGGCAATCAGAAAAAGAAATCCTCCCAGATTTTCACTATTTAACTTTTCAGATCTATCACAGTTGTTTACTCTTTATTCCACCAGTACTATGTACTTATATCAACTCTGCAAGTTTAACAGAGTATTTAACTTTTTTAAAAAATAGAAACAACATTTTCTTATGTTTGCATGTCATTAATTGCAGGTATTTTAGGGTTTATAATTAAAAGTTGTGTAGTGTAGCTGGCTCAATAGATATGAATACAAGGTGAGAGAGAGGGCAGGAGTGTGCGGGATCCCAGGGGTAGCCTGTTGGCTATGCGAATGCAGAATGTGGTGGGAATCAGTCAGTGCTTTTCCGAGGGACAGAAGAGTGTCCTAATCCAATAAATCAGTTCAGTGGAGGCTGACGAAAGCACTTTACACCTGGGGCAGGCCTGGGACTGAAGCCCTGGTTGGGGGCCTGGACAGCTCTTTTCAACGTGGCGCATCACATTTTTGTCAGAGTTACACGGTGGTGCTTCCGGGCATTCGTCTGCCATAATTTTCCCTTCTCCTTGTCCACCTCATCTTTCACTTACCTGTGCTTCAAAGTGGAAGCAATTTTTGTGTGACAAGGAGTTTGAAAATTAAGAAATGCAAGCTCCTATTTTCAAATCTTGAATGAAATACTGAAGAAATGTTTTAGTAGCTGAAAACTATCAAAAAGGAGCATTTGGAAACTAGAGACGGTGTCATCCACAGTTTTGAGAAATTTCTGTCACATATACTTTAGCTGGGAACAGATTGAAGGAGAGCTCCAAAGCCTGGCCCCAACTTCTGGTGGTGGCATGGTCGACTGGTAAGAGAGTGCCAAAGAAACTTAGAATGCCTCATAACTACAATGGTAGTGACCAATGTGAGGATCATATTATGATAGTTGGAAAACCTGACCTGCTACAACATCTGCAGCTTTTACTCAGATAGAAAGGCTAACATGGACCGAAGCTGCTTCTAGCTTCCAAAGCACACAGACAACCTCCTCAGTGGGAAGACCTTTGGTCTGGGCCTTCACTGGATTAGTTTTTTTTCCATTACTATAAGGAAATACCTGAGGAGTGCGAGATGATAAAGAAAAGAAGCTCACACCTGTGAGCTTAGCACTGTGGGAGGCTGAAGCAGGAGGATTGTAGATTAGGGACTAGCCTAGCCATTTAGTGAGTTATCAGGACTCTGTCTCAACATAAAAAGAGCAGGGGATATAACACAGTGCAAAGGTATGAAGTTGAGAGAGAGAGAGAGAGAGACAGACAGACAGACAGACACACACACACACACACATACACACACACTGAGAGACACTGAGAGACCAAGACCAAACCTCTCCAAGGACAGGGAGCACATCTATGTGTCTGTCTGATTTCTTTCTTTTGTGTGCAAGACACCAGGATTCAATCCTGAAGGCTCCACCTGAATCCATGTCTAAACACTACAGTCCAATTAAGTTTCCACCATCTTGATATCTCACCGGGGATTAAATTTCAGCCGATGAAAGTTCTGAGGACATTTAAACCATATGTAGAGCATAGTGCTCTGCCTTAGTTACTTTTCTTTTTTGCTGAGACAAAATACTCAGTGCTCAAAATTAAAGGAGGAAATGTTTACTGGCTCACACTTTGTGACAATGTCAGTTTATATCAGCTGGTTCCAAGGCAGGGTGTCATGGCACTGGGGTAACAGTTCAAGTTGGCAGAAAACAGCAAAATCAAGAGAAAAAGAGGCAGGGAGCTAGCTTCTTTTCCTTTATATTGTACGCAGGCTACCTGCCCTCGGGTGGGTGGAGCATTCACACCATCTCTGTGCCCTCTTCTTGCACAGGATGAGGATGTTTACACAGTGAGGACCCCGGCCCCCTGCTGAGTCCCTTAAACTTCCAAATTTTGAGGCTGGAGGGAGAGCTCAGTCAACTAAGTGCCTTCCTGGCAAGTGCAAAGACTCAGGTTTGATTCCCTGGTACCTCATGCCACACTGGTCCTGGAAGCATGAGCATGCTGGCCACCAAAATCAGGGTGTGGTAGCACATGCCTGTAATCCCAGTGCTGGGGAGGCTGGAACCACAGGAGAATCAATGTGAGTTCAAACTGCATAGTGAGACCCTATATCAAATAAACAAATTAATTAATTAGAAAACTTCTAAAGTTTTCAAGTCGACTCAGTGTATCAAGCATTATGATCTACCTCTTGTCAACTTGACAACCATACATGCTTTAAACTGGTCTCCACATACAAGGACATGTTTAGTTTTTTTTTTTTTATCATTTTACAACTTGAACATTGTAGAACAGGTTTAACAATCCTTACAAACTAATATTAAGCTTAACAACATTATATTACAGTAGCATGATTCTATTGTGCCCCTGACCCCCCCACTCATGAATATATCTTTAGGCAAAAGTTATTTAGGCCATATGCAAGAGTTGCCAAAGTCCTCACATCTTCAGCATTGCTGCCAAGAAAGTGGAGTCATTGCTGTGACTATATCTGACCATGAGGTTCAAGTCCTAAGTCTCCTCCAAAATGTAAGTGCAACTCTTAGTTACAAATCCCTTTATAAATGAATAGCTAGACACTTCCAATGTTCAATAGCACAAAATAAACATTTCCATTCCAAAAGTTAAAATGACACTGCCTCAACAACAAGGAAATAAATAGAATTTGGGTCTAAGCAAGTCCAAAATCCAACAAAGCAAATATTAAGTCCTGTAGTTCCTTTTCCAGTATCTGAAGTAATCTGTGGCAAGTTGTGTGCTCCAAAATACTTGAGTGAATCCACTCCTACAACAGTTCTGTTGGGGCTGGGGAGATGGTTCAGTGGAATAAGCACT
>NDGN011395097.1:0-10324 GCA_002564285.1 Tympanoctomys barrerae
AAAAAAAAAAGCATTGGCCTTGTGCTGATGTTCGTATGTGCTCCCAGTGCCTCTAGAGAGAATTTTGCTAAAATGTGTGACTAATCTCTACACTCTATGCTAAGAATACACACAATGTCTTCAGCATAAAATTCAGATTCACAGCAAGATTTATCAAAGACTTAAAAATCTGCCCCCTTCTTTATTTTGCAATCTCAAATCCTATCACTGCAGGATAGGATTGTTTAACTTCAATCTTTATGTAATTCATAGATTTATAGTATCTAAATGTGAGATCAAACTAAGTGTCTATTAGTGGATAGAATAGACACTTAGTTTGATCTCACATATAGATACTACAAATCACATATTCATAGATTTATAGTATCTATATGTGAGATACTATAGTTGCAAAAAAGCCAGAAACTTAAGACATATGCATACACAGCATTTGCCATGATAATGTCTACTTACATTTATATTACCTTAAGGATCATAGTTACAAAGCGCAACCCTTCCCCATCATGTTGCCTGTTTGGAATGAGGTAACCCTCTTAGGTAGACCACACATTGTCAAAACTTGTTTCCTGGGTTGGTCAAATAGTTCAGTGGATTAAAGTGCCTGCAAGCAGGTACAGGGGTTGGGGGTTCCATCCCTGGGCCTGACATGCCATCCCTGCCCCCTAGAGTACACTGAGATGGTTTTTGGACCTGGGCATGGTAGTTCGCTCCTGTAATCCCAGCACTTGGGAGGCTGTAAACAGGAAAATCTCTATGAGTCTGATCTAGTAGTGAGACTCTGAACACCTTGTAGACCCTTTCCTAAAAAAATGCAAAGAAAAAAAACCTTATTTCTTCCCCTTCCTCTTTTTTAGGCCCTCTAGCATCCAATCTAATGGCTGGTACTTCACAACAACTCTATAGAAATGAGTAGAATATAGCACATTTGCTTTCTTCTTCTATGCACTAATAGACACTTAGTTTGTTCTCACATATAGATACTATAAATCTATGAGTTATATAAAGATGAAAACTCCCATTTTCTCATTTACATGAAGAATCTAATAAAATAAAGCAGAGAGTAGAATGTGATTACTAGATGCTGGGTGCGGGTAGAGGATTGTCAGAGATGTTGGTTAAACAGTAAAAGCTGAAGTTAAACTGGAGAAATACAAAGTATTTAAGGTATTAATATTCTTAATTAGCTAGATGAACTCATTCTACACCCACACATATATTGTAACATCACCGTGTACCCCACAATCACATCTGACTATAATTTATCTTTTTAAAAAATGAATGGAATAGATGAACAAATATAGCCATGTCTTTTTAAGTTTGTTTATACTTCTTTCCAAAAGTTTCTGCATGAATTTATTATTGAGCACATTAATCTAACTCACAAAACCAAGGACAGGCAATGTGCTTCGAAGCGGTTTCATTGTGGCTACCCTTAGTGGGCTTTCTGTGGATACGGTTTTGGGACTTGGTGAGTGAATATGCACACTTTCCTCCCCTCCTTAAACAGTGATCTTTACCATGCATATGTTTCTGTTGATACCGCTGAGGAGGGCACAGTGGGAAATGGGATGATGATGCTTGAGGTTGGGATGTGAGAGAATGTAAAGAGTTTGACCAGTGCACAGCCCAGGACCTGCAGGAACACGACAGACAAAGTAAGAGATTGAAACAGACTGACCACTATCCCATGAGGAATGCTAACGGCCTCTTCATGACCTTTTAATTCCTTTACAAACCTGGAAGTTGTTGTCACTGCACAATTATCCCATCGACTGGCCACGTCCTTACCCAGCCTCCTGTGTGCTGTAGAGTCCAGCTGCTTCTTATACAAACAGAATAGTGGGATGCTCACCTACCTTATGCGGGTAAAATGAACACTATCACATGACAGATGTATCTGCCTTGATCTGTTCCAGAAGGACGTATTAAGCAAGTGACTGTGACTTCAAGTGACATGGATGAGGATTAATCTAGAAAAAAATTTTGAAGACAGTAAATATTTTTTGACTAGGTGACTTTTACTCAAATAAATAATGCAGACAGACTTTTAGAATCTACTCTTAGTATATTTTATAATTACTTAGTAATTATATTAATTAGTATATACATATATATTTAATATATATAATTTAGTAAAACAGTGTAATTGTATTTAAAGGAAGAGGTCTTAATGGAATGGGGTCTTTTGCCAAGAACATATACAAAACATATTATTATCTTCTACTTTAATTCTGACACTCTGCTTTGTCAACTTGAAGTTACTTAAGAGCTAGAAGTGGTCAGATAGGTAGATCTGGGCTAACTTTGGTCATAATCTATGTGCTCAGCATTTTCTGAGAGAAATTGGCTTCCTGGATGCTAGATTTTCTGCACAACTCACATTAAAACTTCCATCGGGGAACACTCCCATAATTTCTAATCTGAGCACTTTCAAATTGCATCTATAGATCTTCTTTGCATGAATGGTATATGGCTTCATATCTAGCAATATTTGCAGCATTGCCTCCTCACGAAATTAAGCAACTATATAATCGATTAAATTCCTTAAAAGGCAGTGTGATGGCACTCTTCCTGAATGCCACACTGCCTCTGATTTGTTTGGGGACCACTCTTCTTGATTAAGAATGATAATAGACACCTGATAACATGGCAAAAGAGACATAAATCAACTCAGAGGACCAACAAAGCATAACGCAATTGGCGCCCAAGGAAACTATTTATTCTTTAAACCTGTTCAACTTGATAGCAGAGAAGTTTCTAAAATTACTTTGATAGGCCTTTCCAAAATTTCGTTCCTTTGTACAAAATTTGCCACAATCAAAAGGCAAATGAAAAATAAATTTTGTGATTAATTCCCTGTTAGTAAACTTGCCAGTCCTGGCTAAAATCCTTGTGTGTACTTTGTACTAATTAGGAAAAAAATCAATGAAGGAGACCTTTTACTTATCTATCTGTGTGACTACTTATTATTCTGAATGATTACACTGAGAACCTACAATTTCCATACTTCCCTACTCACTTGGTTAGTAAATAATGAAGTTAGCCTGACATGTAGGGCAGCTATATCCACACTGCAGACTCTACTTTGAATCCTGTTGTCTCCTGGTGTCCTATTTACCAGGTAGGAAACTTGTAATTAGATTGCATAAGCATGTTGTAGCTGATACCTTAACAAAGATATTAACGCTTCTGAAACTCTTTTATCTTCTTTCATAAGCATTACCCATGTAAAAAGTACAATGTATTTGCAATGTAATTAAAACAGTTGAAATTTTACCTTTGAAATAACATAAAATTAAGATTTTATGGTTGGATATGCTTTCTAATTTCTCTCTCTCTCTCTCTCTCTCTCTCTCTCTCTCTCTCTCTCTTTCATACAGGGAACTTATAGTGTTCCTCCTGTCTCAGCCTCCCCAACACTGTGACTACAGGCATGTGCCACCATGCCAATTTTGGTGGCCAGCTTGGAGCCTGGGGCTGGCATGGCAGGTGGTACTGGGGATCAAACCTGGATCCTTGTTCTTGCCACACAGGTGCTTAGACTGCTGAGCTATCTCCTCAGCTCCCATACTTTCTAATTCTAACTCTAATGGGGCTATTTATGTATGTTTGGTATTGGTATAATGCATAGAACATTTAAGATAGCAGATAAGTGAGCTAACAATGACATACTAAGCTTATTTCTCTGACCTCCTTATGCTTAAGAAAACCTAGGTGTGATTGAATATCACTCTGGTGTTGATAACTGTGCAATGAGGGCAAATGTAAAATAATAAACAAACAGTAGTGATTATTGAATATAATACATCCGCTAAGGAAACCACCTCAGCCCTTTAGATTGGAAAATTTGGTTGAAAAACTGTCAGAAAGAAGACAATATGTTATATCATGAAAAACAACTTTATTTGGAATATACTGGACCCTAGATATGCCTCATTTTCTTTTCTAGTTTTTAGAATAGTCTCAGAATAGAACACCCTATTTTACAAGTGAGAAGGACACTGAAGCTCAGAGAAGTTGGGTAACAGATGCAAATTCTCCAAGTAGCAAATTTTGGAGCAAGCTCCAAATCCCAGCTGCAGCATAGCCATGTCCCTGCCATGAACCACTGGGCAAAGCTGCCTGAAAATGAAAGACTGTCCTTGCCCCTAAGAGATGGTTCCTCTTTGAATAAAGAAAGCGTCTTCCAGAGGTGAGATACTGATGTCCTGTAGTCCTTCGTGGAAAGTTTTTATTTCTACCTTGCCGTGTCTCCCAATACTCATGCACAGAATATTCTCTCCAAGATTTACAGGAGAGGAACACAGGTAGAAGCTCAATTATAGGAATCCTCAGAAAATTTGCTCCTTGGTAATCATGTGGTGAATAGCAGAGATCTTTTCTTCTAAAATGCTTAGCATCCGCCAACAGTGCATTGAGAAACAAAATGATAGAGACCTAGAAAGGATTTCATGAAACATCATGTGTTATCTTAACCCACAAACTGTTTTCTCCTTAACCAAATAGTGACAGAGCTGGACCAAAGCTTCTCTTTAGACAACACAAGGAAAGAGACCAATGGCAGCCCTTCCTCATCTATTCAGCCTTCTTGTACTTCCTTAATGCCTCTAAATTTAGCTCTTTTTCTCCATGTCAGGTACCACTTTTCTTCTTTCTCTTGAAATGTGTTGGATGATAGTTCTTGGAAAGAATAAGACCAGAAAAGGCAGATTCATCAGCTAGTAAAATTCAGAGTGTTTTGTTTATAGCAACTCCAGGAATAGTCTGGCTCAAATAGTGGGATGCTGTAGAGGAGGATTTCCCAGGTTTGGATGGAGATCACCCTGTCCTCCATTTTGCCAATCTCCTGTCAAGGTCATTTGGCTCTTCATATTGTACATTCTTCATCCTATTTAATTTCCTCATTTTGCTTTTGTTCTTGGTATCTCCCAAATAGGAAAATAAAAATCTAAATGATCTTTTCTGCTGCTTATCCTTCATGGCTTCTGTGAGTGAGATTTAGCTATTTCCACATTAGGCCGAAGCACCCAGCCATATGTCCTTCTCCCAGTTGAGGGGCTCTGAATCCCAGCCCTGTGATAGTTGCCCCCGTTCCTCCATGGAATGTCAGTCCACTGAATCACATGCTTCCTGGTATAGAATAGGAATTGAGCATTTGTCAGACGCATGATTGAATTAACTTACAACTTACAATGGAAGATGGGCTTGGGAAGGACATTTAGGGCTGTGC
Source organism: Tympanoctomys barrerae (assembly GCA_002564285.1). NCBI lineage: Eukaryota > Metazoa > Chordata > Mammalia > Rodentia > Octodontidae > Tympanoctomys > Tympanoctomys barrerae. Next base: position 5,231 of record NDGN011395097.1, read on the forward strand.
AAGGGTGGACATGGCCGCACACATGCCGCTATGAGGCTGTGAGGTGGGGCCATCTCATTTGGGTACTGGTGATGCCTGATACATCAGCAGCCGCTCAACTCCACCAGACCATCACTTTCTGATCTCTGAAATGGATGGAGATGATTGCCATTTACCATGCTTAGCCCTATGCCCTGCCAAATAAGTAAATAATAATAGTAATAATATTTTTGATTTACTAAATTTTTGTCTGTAATATTTTTGTTTGTTTATTTATTGGGAAAGTAAGCAAGCCAGGCATTTATACCACCAGGATAAGACATTTAAACATAAGTTTATGTGACCAAAGTGGTGTAGGAAATATTAGTAACACTAAAGTTGGGAGAAAGAGTAAGCGCTGTTTATTCTTCTTTGGCTTCCCTGGGGTGAAAGTGTGGACTCTAATTCAGAGTAATACTAAACATCCAGCAGATGGGGAGCTCAGCTGCTGGAGGGCTGCAGTAGTCATTTTACTTTTGCTCAGGTGGAAGAGGTCATTCGTTACGGAGCAGTGCTGGCTCCCTAAGTGAGTATAATGCCAATGATAGTCTGCCTGGCATTAACGGCAACCCCTTTTTAGGCGGCCCTCACCACTAGGTTACTAACAGCCTCCCTTCAGCTTGTCCTTATGTGCACTGCAGTAAAATGTTGGGGAAACAAGCTGAGACCACTGGGGACTATTTGCATCTGGTTATTTATACCCAACAATGTCCAGGCAGCTTGGACAATTACATAAATACCTCCCAAGCCTACCAGGACAGCAGTGCCTCTCAGGTGCCCAGGACCAGCTGCTGTTCCTGTCGGGGGACCAAGACTGCTAATTTCCTTTCTGTCTTCCACACTTGCTGCATCAGTGAGCAATCATTGCTGCTGACAAAACTTTGATGGTCTAACACAGAGGTGGGAGCAAAGTTGAAGTGACAGAGAACTTCTCCTGCTGCCTCCTGGCTCAGAGTGACCCTGACATCACTCAAAATATATGCAGTTAATGCAAGATGCAGATGCTGATGTTAAAGCTGCCAAGGCCAGGCGAGTTGCTGTTTTAGCTAGAGTCCACCACACAGCGGCAAGGTGCCCTTAGCAGGTGAACATCACGCAGGGGCTGGGCAAAATGAGGTCCCCGTAGCTTGTTATCCCACCGGTGTGCCTCTCCTATGCCCTTTCCAATTTTTCAGCTTTCATTCTCTTGCTGCCTTTCCTACTCCAGAAAAGGATTTAACCCAGCGATGATTACAGCTAATGGCTATGTAATGCTTGTTCACTTTCATTCAAGACATATCTGTATAAGTTTACATCTATGTAAACTTTCCCATTACTGAAATACGTGCACAATTTAGAAACATGGTGCAAGCATGAGGCTCACTCACTGAACGAGCATTATTACACACCTACCTGATGGTAGGCTCTCGTTGTTTCACGCCTATCCCTCTCCTCTGCAAGTTTCTGGGGTTTCATTGAAAAATCTACATCCTTCTCCTAGAATGCCCCATGCCTGAGAGTATGGAGCACTCAGTCTGCACAGATTTCCTGGCAGGTATGCAGTAGCATTTTCACAGCTACTAACAACAGCAGCTCACTTATGGCAATATGAGAATTTCTTATAAGTTTGAGAACTAGAAAATTTCTTTCACTCTAATATATTTCACACACACACACACACACACACACACACACCTGCACACATTTTTTTGTTCTTTGTTTGGTTATTTGTTTGTTTGACTATTCACTGTGCTATTCAGGCTGGCCCCCAATTGCTAGACTCAAGCAAACCTGCTTCAGCCTCCCGAGTAGCTAGGATGATGGGTATGCCCTGTTATGACAAGCTCCCCAAAAATCCTTAAAAGGTTGAAGAGGAATAGCTTCATTAAAAAGCATTCAAACATAATGTGAATGCAGCCAACATTTCATTTTAAAATGTCCTCCCTTCAAATATCTTTGGTTTAACCACATGAAACTTGTGAGCTGGGAATATAGCCCTGCAGCCTAAGCACCTGCATGGCATGTGCAAGTCCTGAGTTCAGTCCCTGGTACCGCAAAACCAAAACTTGTGTAGTATAACATCAAATTCTTATGGATATGATTCAGCTGAGTAGAGATTATGGGGAATATTTTTATTTGAAAATTTAAAATAAGTAATCAGTGTAATCTAATCAATATCATCAAAGCTTTGCCTTTTTATTTATTTCATAAACAATATTTTGAAAAATAACAACAGATATAAGTCAATAAAAATTATTTGTCTTAATCAGAGATCTTTCCAGGAAAAAAAAACCAGCTATTTTGTATTTGCTCTCAGAAAACATAGATTAGTCATCCTCCGTCTGAATACCTAAGCCGAAGAAAGGGATGGGGGACAAGAGGAGAAAATGAAGATGGATGGCAAAGTTGCTAGGCTCGGGCCGAGTAACGAGGGAGCTGCAAGCAGCATCCTACGTGCCTTCTTATAGCAAACTGGTTTGGCTGATTCTAATATGCTAAGCGCTTCCTACAGGATGTTAAAAAATTATAGTTTTAGCCAGACTTGCCAAATGACTTTACTTGTAATTTGCTGCTGGATAAAGGAAAACCTAACGTTCTCTATGATGCACCCAGAGTAGGATTACCTGCCAGCATCATGACTATAGACGTGATAAGGATATCAGAGTGCTTTATAAATTACAGAAATGTTTTCTCATGTATATTTTATTTAACTGTTCTACAATGCTCTGAGGACAAAAGTACAAAAACAACACTGTTATTCCCTTATAAAAATGAGGAATGAGGATTCAGAAATCAGTTATACCTGCTCAGATAGAAAACAAGAAGCAGAATCCCCTGGTTTCTAATTCCAAATCCTCCTCTGTGTGTGTGTGTGTGTGTGTGTGTGTGTGTGTGTGTGTGTGTCCAGAAAGGAGATGAAATGACTTCAACATTAGCAACCTTGCCATATCCCTGCATTCTGAGCAAACTGGGTGGATGTTTTCACAGGGATGGTTTAGGTACCCCTGTTTTAAAAGAGGTTTTTCTTTCCTCACAGTTACTAATTCATGTTTTTAATGAGACCCAAATCCTATGAGAAAATGTTCTTTGTAGAGCCTTCAAGAAAATAGTAGCTGGCTATTGGTGGGTAGCAAGTTGAGTCTGCTGACCAGGGTCAGAGACCCTCAAGCAGCAGGCTATTGCTTGAGACCCTCTGTAACAAGCAAGCTCCCTTGGTGGTCTCAGAGGTCTCTCCTCATGCTGTTATCTTTCCCAGAATAATCCAGCCTAATAGCTGGCGCACTTGATATTCCCTGACATCAGATGACATGATCATTATAGGCTGATGAATCTTGAGCCAAGACTTGGTAAGAAAGCAAACGAGTTATGGTGAACAAGGCATAGAACTTGGAATTGAGCTTGCACAAGTCACATAACCTAGTTGCAAATTTCTTTTTTATAATGGAGAACACTATCGTGTTCATTGAAAATTGAAAGAAATTACAAAAAATTAATATTGTGCTGTGACGTGGACAAAATTTCTATGCCCTGCAATAGAACTATAAATGAGAAATATATTAGTTTAATTTGTGGTTGAAAAACATGTAGCATTTAGGATTTAGGATAAAAGGTTTATAGCTACTGAGAAGAAAAAACTGAGCTTTGAGCCCAGGATTTCATATTCACTCTGCTCGCTGCTTCCCGTTTATCCTGATTTTTCGCCTATTCCATGTTACTTAAACTGCAAAGACTTTATACTTCCCTTTTTGAGTAGTGGGATCTCAAGTGCCCAGTCTCCAGGAATGCATTGCTAAGTGCATCTACCAGCAATTACAGGGTAACTACTGTGAAAAGTACATGATGCATATTGAGCTCAGAAGAATTATAGACGATAAAAGCAAAGCAGTAAGACAGCCAGAGTCAGTTTGCGAAGCTGAACTGTGGCTGTAAAGATTTTTTGGTAAAATTAGTTCAGTAGACAAAAGTATTTTTCAACAACTAAACACAAGTATACAACATTATATACTTTAGAGATGCTACAATATGCAATATCTATGTGTATTACCTCTTTGAAAACTATTGTTGTCAATACTCACCTTTAAGTAATGTCTTTGCCAAGGCATTAAACATCACCCCTTAGTCTATCATGTAAAATACAGAATTATATACAGCTGTTGCCTTTTGGATTAATGATGAGTTACTTTTAACTAAGTAGCATAGTAATGTATGATCATTATAAAGAGTGTGTTTTAACCGAGACAATCATATTACTCATGATTAAAAAAAAAAGAAATGTGTGACAACAATAATAAATCTAAACTGTGTATATGGCATCTTATGTAATACAAAAATATTTCAAAATATATGACATTTCTGTAATTTCAGAGCTAGCAGGAACCTAAGCAGAAATACTGATATAGCTTCTCGAACAAAGATTTCTCTGTGACTACTGTATAAAGTTTTTATTAATTTGAACTAAATTGAAGAGTGGCTTTCTTTTTTTTCCTTTTTTTTTTTCTTTGTATTTTAGGCCAGGGTCAACAAAGTATACAGGGTCTCACTGTGTATATCAGACTCATAGTGATCCGCCTGTTTACAGCCTCCCAAGTGCTGGGATTACAGGTGTGCAACACTACACCCAGTCTCAATTGCTATCTCAGCCCACCCTTGGGGAGGGACTGGCATAGCAGGCTAAGCATGGAACTCCCGGTGTAAACAGGTGGATCACTATGAGTCTGATCTAGTAGGGAGACACTGAACACCCTGTAGACCCTTCCCCCCCAAAAAAAAAAACACGTAACTGTAATAATCACACAGGGTCTCCCTAAACAATTCAAGAAAATGTCTGATTTTTCTCTTATTTGCACTAAGAAAGGAAAAAAGAAATCTATGAACTCATTTAATCATTCAGCATAAGTTGATTCTAATTTTGTATATTGAATCTAGAGAACAAAAACAAACTTAAGGATGCTCACCAAAAATAATTAATTGCTTCCGTTATTCGAATATTATAGGTGTGTTAATTCAACAAAATATACTAAAAGAGTCCAGTAGTCTATAATAGAATTGGGTCTTCTGCTTCACTGGCAATGTCAGAAATTGTTGACCTGAGTCCCC
>NDGN011395126.1:0-20957 GCA_002564285.1 Tympanoctomys barrerae
TAATATTTCAAAAGATAGTTTCACTTTGGTCAAATTGCACAGAAAAGAAAAACTCTAAAAGTTGCAATCCAAAATGAGATACATTAAAAGTTTGAACACATTAATTAGTCCTTAGTCAATACTCAGTGAGGCTACCCTGAAATTATAGTGAAATAACATGAAAAGAATCATGGTTGGAACTGAAGGGGAAATTGAAAATTTGGGAAATTAAACTCATTACTCCATATACTTCTGTTATGACTCAATCCTTCTTCATTGCCCCTTTTGAACCTTTTCTGTGTTGTGCTCCTGAGCTGAGTAATGGAATTTAATATTAGGTTCTTTTTTCCAATTTCAGGTGTTATTTGGTCTTGCACAAGTACAGCTGGATATTTAACAATCTGCACAAAGAGACTTAGACAATTTTTATGGAAGTGCTCTTTCCTACTGTGCCAGGGAAGAGTTTCACCAAAGGAGAATGGTGAAAGGGATTTGAGATTTTGTCTGTGGGATGGGATGTGCCTGACTATGGGAATGGGAAGAACCCTGATCCAGGAGCCTGGAGATTGAGTCTAAGTCCACAAATAATTGGTTACCTCAGGCAAATCACTTCATGTGGTACATGCTGTGTAGGCAGTCTTCCTTCAAGATCTGATTCTTGCAGATGCTGCAAGTAATGCCAGAAGATATCCCCAGCTGTCATTGCTTTTAGGGGTGACCCTCAGTTTAGGGTGCTCTGCCGCAGAGGGAGATTAATGCCTGGTGGTTTTGCTCCAACTTGGGGCAATTTACAAAGAACATTTTTTCCCTTCAAATGTCCCTACTGAGTCAGCTGAGGCCTTTATTAGGAATGAATTGCAGGGACCAGTGAGATAGCTCAGCAGGGTAATGTGCCTGTTTAGACAAGCATAGGCAAGTGCAGGGACTGTGGTTCAATCCTCAGCACCACATGCTGTGCCAGCCCCATCCCCAGGGTAGGCTGAGCTAGCCACAGAATCTGGATGTGGTGGCATATGACTGCAATCCCAGTGCTGGGGAGGCTGAGAAGGAGGATTACTATGAGTCCGAGCTACATAGTGAAACCCTGTAACAACCAAATACATTTAAGAAAAAATAGAATGCACTGTAGCTCAACTTCTCCTTTTGCTCAATTTTGTTTCCTTCCATTCCTTGCACAGAGGTAGATCTCAAGAGCATTCCTTAAAAATAATCCTGCTCACTAGTTTTCATCTCAGTCTTGTTCCTTGGAAATTGAATCTATGATAATACATCAAATGAAGTCTATAGAACTAGCCCCCAGCTTCCTCTTTCATTAGACAAAACAAGACATCCTGAGGAAGTTGTGCACTCTTAACATGAAGCTTTGGTATAGACATGAAAGTGATTTGGATGCTCTGAGATAGATATTTATTTTTTGCTATCATAACAATTAATATTTGACTGCTTGGCCTTATGCTCTTCTGGGCTTATGGCCGTGTGGCCCTGAGTGGCTCCACTGTGATGGCTCTCCTTGGCACAGCCCACATTGCAGGTTTCCATGGTTCCCATTCCCAAGGCTCTATGTGAGGGCAGACTGGCTCACCTGAACCAGAGAGGAAGTAGTTCTGTTATATTTTGAACCTCAAAATTCTTCCATCTTGGACTATTATCCAATTCCAAAGTTTCCACATTTGGGTAGTTGTTTCAGCCACATGCTACTTCTCATAATAGTTTCTGTCTTTGTCAGCATGGGATGCTGTAATAAAAACCCATAAACCGAGGGACTTAAACAATGCCCATTCATTTTTCTCTGGATGCTAGTAAATATACCTGGGCTTTTGGTCCAGGTAGCTCTTGTCAATATGTCTTCACATGGCGAAAAAAGACTACAGCCCTCTCTGGGCCTTTATTATTAGGGCAGTAAACCTATTCATGAGTACTCCACCCTTGACCTAATAACTCCCAAAGGTTATACTCCATTTAATATCACTACTTGGATATTAGGATGTCAACAAATAAATGGAGATGCATTAAAAATGCTAAGTTTATGACACTGATTTTAAAAAATCCACTACCACTAATGTGCATACGATGTGTATCACTTCAATTGATTGTATCTCAATTAATTATCTTTCCAAGGTTATGAAGAAGGCTGTCAAGTATTATAATCTCCATTTTAATGATTGAAGGATTTAATTCAGGTCAGTACTCTGGATTCTAGTCATTTCCAAACATTACCAATAGGTGAAGAAATAACAGACCCATATAAATGAGATCAAACTTTGGGAGAAACCCCACCTTAGTGCACTGCACAACTTAGTAACTGAAGCTGTCAATTTCTATATAGTAGCCAAATTGATTGTTTCAAAATCAGATCATAATGCTTCCCTGATCTCAGTCCCCTAATGATATTTTATTATGCTAAATAAGATCCTAAATCTTACCTTTTACCTACAAGGCAAATAGGATTGAGCCCCTGGCCCATTTCCTCACTTTATCATCTCCCATTGGCTCACACCCCTCTAGCTTCCTGGCTCTTGAACCAATAAGAACGCTACTTCTGCTTTTATACCTTACTTTCTCTTCATCTGCAACTCTCTACTCTTTGTCCCAGGCATCAGCCCCTGCAAAGGCTGCCCTGGCTACACAAGCTGAGAAAGTTTCCCCATGATTCTTTTTCCTTTGACCATGCCTTATTGTTTTAGCACTTAGAAGTGCTAAAATTATATTATACATGTATATGTTTGTTTCATATTTGCTACATTCCTTTACTAGTTATACTTTTTTGTCTGTTAGCTCTCCTCCTAGAGTATAAACACCATAAAGGCAGAGATTTTTGTCTGTGTTGTTCACTGCTATATAAACTGTAAGGCAAAAATTATAACAGGACTTACATTTCTTGCAATCAGCATTTCCTTTCTCAGGAACTGGACAAGTCTTTGTGAAATGCATGATGTTTATGAAGCCATTATAAGAAAATATTCTATCATAACTCTTCCACTCACATATCATTGGAGCTTCACAGAGTTATGTAATCTTTCTCATTCTGTACAATGGGCATAGCTGTAGTTGCTGTGGGAGTTAATACGTAAAATGTCAAAAGGCAAGCACAGTGCCTGACACATGGAGAATGCCCAACGAATGTTTGTCAACAGAACTATGATTATCATGGAGAATGATGAATGTAGACAGTCATCCACTTATTTATGTATTTCCCGTCCAGGTATCAGTGAGTTAGACACTGGGTTCACAGAAAACAATGAGATCCACTTCATGCAATTAGTAAGTCCCAGGATTTGCACAAGGGATACTCTACTGTCTTTGTTACTGTTCTCATGGATGCGATAAAATACCTGATGCCCAAAGTTAAGAGACAAAGGGTTTATTTAGCTCATAGTTTGTAGAAGTTTCAATTCAGAGTTGGCTTGTTCTAAGGCAGGGTGGCAGAAGGGAATCCCAGAGGAAAAACCCTTTGGGGCAGAAGCAGCAGCAAGGCAAACAAACAGCTACAAGGGACAATAGCAGCTTCTTTCTGCCCCTTTTATAGCCTCCTAGGCTGCATAGGGTGGGTACTAAACCAGTCAGTGGACTAATTTAGCAATCACTCACGCTTAATCCCAGCATCACACATCCTAGATCCAGCTCCTCTGAAAAAGCCCCACCTATGACCACATGAGGTTTTCGGGGAGCACATCTAGACACAAACAAATACGTGTACTTTACCATTTATTCCCCCTGCACTACAAGAAACTTCTACCATATGCATATTTATAAAGAGCTCAATAACATATTTGACACGAATTAATCATTAATTCATGCATTCATGACAATGCTGTATATTTGTCCATTTTTAATTCATGCATTCACGATGATGCTGTATATTTGTCAATTTTTAACTCTTAAACACCCTGAAGATAGCCATGGAGAAACAGACACAGCCCTCAATCTAAAAAAAAAAAATGAACAGCTTAATAAGGAAGGTAGATTTCAGATCATTCAGAAAGAAAGCCTGCTTGAGCACCAGTTTGTGTAGCCAACACTGTCCTGATGAGATCAGAGGCTTAACCTGTCATACTTACAGGAGTTCAGAACAAAAAGCCATGATTATAATTTCTTTTGAAAGACCTGATATTCTAGCAATACTAGGAATGCATTTCCTTTTGGAAACAAAATTCCAAAGCTGACAACTTGTTGCCTACTTTAACTCACCAAAGTTGAAGTATTTCCTATTTGTCTATGTCCTGTAGCAATTTATCTTATTTCCAATCATCAGATGTTAAGATGCTTACCATGATTGTTAAGTTTTTCATTTTCTCCATCTAAAATCTGTTATTTAGTTATAATCTCCATCTAAAATTCACAGCCTTTAGGTATATGAAGGCTGGGTTGCTAGACTATATACAGTCGTGATGGAAATATGTTCTTGCTGAATTATACTGTTTGTTTTAATTTAACATCCTTTCTGTTCCTAATGATTACTTTTCTTTAAATCAATTTTAGTATAGCTACACGAGTGTGCTTGTGGTGATCATTTGCTAATTGTATGCTTTTTTGCCTTTTATACTTTATTTTATTTTGCTTCTTTATTCTCCCCTCCTCTCTACTGCATTCCAGCCTTACTCCTCATGCCCTCAGGACCAGATCTCATCGGCCTCTCATGCTATTGTCTTCTCTTTTCAAATTTTACCCTGAGAAACTATTATTCAGCATGATTATGCATAAAATTTAGTGGTAGTTGTGGACATTTTTTAAAGTATAAATCTACAGAAATGTAAGATGGATAAACACAGAATAGTCCTAGGTCTGTGAAGGGAACTGGTTTCTGCTAAAGTCCATCCTCAGTAAATGCAAAGAGGTTGACTTTCCTAATGTGTAGATGAAGAGCAGGTCCCCCTCCCACCCTGGATAGCTAGGAGTGGGCATTGGAATATGAGAATCAGTTCAAAGATAGCAATACAATGTAAGGGTAAATGACTTTAAGTAAATTCTATATTATCAGTTTAGAGCCTATGTAAGCACATTTGTTAATATTCCTAGCCTCAACAGTATATCTCAAATTTCACTCACACATTAATGCATTATTTTATTAGTTAAAACACGATGATATTACAGAGAGAGACAGAGAGAGAGAGAGACAGAGAGAGAGACAGAGAGAGAGAGAAAATCAGAGGTTGAAATAAAAGCAAGGACAGACAAGAAAAAGTTATTTATCCTGAAGTTGAAAAATGTGTTTAGCTGGAAGCCTAAATTTAAATAACTCAATGCTTCTATAAACAGAAAATCGCCCTATCCTGCTATGTCCATTCAAATTTCTCTAATCTAACTGCTTCAATTTATTGTTCACTAATTAGATAGAATTGTTGTCCAGAATAAAGAAATCACCACCCAGTAATTACTTCATTGTAAAATGTAATGAGCACCCGAACACTGACACATACTGTAAAAATTGCAGCGCAATAAATAGAACACTGTTTTCCAACAATAACCCGGCAGTGAATTCTGCTAGTGTATTTCTTTGTGAAACATGTTTATGTGATAGTCTTCCAATTTTATGGCGGAAGTTTATCACCATAAGGTGCATTTCATGACAGCCGAATAACTACATTCAGTTAGGCTTGTCACCATGTGCCTTCCGTATCAAGACACATGCTGATTGTATCAAATACTGTTGACTGTCTTAGTGCTGTGAATAGAAAAGATGATTATTCTGCTCTGTGCAGATATGATGCGATATTATTCACACTGCAAGGAACTGAAGGTCAAGGTTGTCTACCAACATTAGGAAGATTGGGTAGTGAAAGCCTCTTAATGCAGAGATGATTCACTAATGGGCAGGTGACAGGTACATTTTAATGTACGGATGATTCTTTATGTAAACGGGTAGGATATAGGTGTGTGTACACCAAATTATTGTGGGTTGTCGGGTGGGGATGTGGGTCATTAATTCACCTTTTTGACAGTAGATCAGAGAAATGTTTTAAGTGCTTTCCTTTAAAATATGCATTGATTTATCCCAAAGGATTAGACTGGAGAACAAGAGATATAAAATTTTGCCTCTGCTCTGCAGGGAGGTGTCCTGTGATGACTTCAGCAAATGGCAAGCTGGCCCCTGTTACATAGCGTTCACCTTTTCTTCTGGTTTTAGCCTAAGAGGAAAGATGCTGTTGACATTCATTCTTACCTAGTATGTGTACTACAAGATGTATCTTTGTTGCACTGACAATCAATTTCCATTTCTCTAAAACAGGAAAAATTATTAGCAAGTCAATGCAATTTAAAATTTATTTATACTACATTGTCAAAGAGCATATGGTCTGATCCTAACTCTACCTCTGATGATGTACAGTATGTGAGTCTAGAAATTTAATTTCTCCAAATGCCACTGTGAGATTTAATAAGTGAAGCCTGTGATCTTATCTGAGGTTTCCAATTGTTTTGTAGTCACACTGTGCAACTCTAAAACTCAAAAGGAGAGAGAGTTTTCTAGAATGATTTTTACAATAAGATATTAACCGCCAAGTGTCCTGTCATTTCCATACATCAATGTACAAGCCTAAAGTCAACTTATAATTTTAATAATTTGCAAGATCAATACATCATTTATCACAAAACTGAAAGCCTATCTATAGTGAATTCAGAAACAAGTTAAATGCTGACGTTGGAAATTCTGAGAACCTAATAACTGTGACAAGGGACTTTGCATCGGGCCTCAAGGAGTAATAATCTGTGGTAATTAACAACCTTTAAAGGCTGACATTTTAACCACTTTAAAGAATACTAGTAATCCTCTATTCCATGGCCTTTTCTAGCACAATCCACAAAATGTCCTTGCAAGAATGTGTTAAGTGGAACTGGGGAGATAGCTCAGCAGTCTAAGCACCTGGCTGGAAAGCACAAGGACCAGGGTTCAATCCCCTGAACTGCATTCCGGGTGTGTTGGTGCACACCTGTAATCTCAGTGCTGGGAAAGCTGAGGGAGGAGGATCACTATGAGTCTGAACTGCATAACAAGACCCTATATCAAATAAAATAAACAATTTTGTTTTTTCAAGAGGAATATGTTAAGTACAGTCAAAGGACAGGCAACTTAATCTAGAAGTAGAATTGGAGAAAGGATAAGTCAATTGCCACTTCAAGGAAAAAATATTCATTCAGACAGATAAGTCCTAAGGAACTGTAAGTCCAGGGCTGTCCATTAGATGGTGATTGAATAGACTATCTTCTTAGAGGTCAGAGAATAAGCTGTTCCAAGAACTGCACAATGCTAGAGAAACTAAGAGAATGCCAGCTCATTGCTATTATTACTGTCTGTACAGATAGTAAGGCCTCAACCAGTGCTAGAGGCCTTAGTAAAGTAGTGGAGAGATTCCTAGGCACACTTAAATTACATGGGCAATGGAGCAGGCTGGGTTGGATGATTAATTGTGTTACTCTAGGAAACTATCAGGGAAAGTGTGGGGCAGGAAAGTAGAAAAGAGTGGAAAAGACCCAAGGAAATAATTTCTGTTCCACAAGCCAAGAAGATGGACGAAGAAAGCATAGTCACTGGGCCATAGAAGAAAAGAACTATTTAGAGTGAGGCTCAAGGAACAATACTCCATAGTTCAGTATTGTGCTGTGTAACAGAAGGATGCTAGCATTTCTTCAATATCTGATGCAGGTGTTTCTAGGGGTAGGCTCTTTGGCTAATAGAAGCAGTCAACTGAGCACATATAAATAATCAAGTTACTGACTGTGACAGTCTTAACCTACCTGGCCATTTGACCACTGTGATGGACTGGTTAAGGGTCGTCTTGGGTGTGAATGTCCAGCTAAACTGATGCTTTACCTTTTCGAGATTTAAGATTACTGGGAACCGTATGCTCCAGTACAGCAGTTGCTGCTGTCCATGGCTGGACTCAACAGTATGGCATATGTGGCACAGGGTACAACCCTCCCCAGATGTCATAAAACTGGCTGATTCCCATCATGAAGTGTCAAATCACGAAATGATTGTTAGCACCTGTTTCCCTGGTATGCATGTGAAATATATTTTAGCCATCTTTTTTTTTTTAATTTTAGTACAGGGTCTACAGGGTCTCACTACATAGATTGGACTTCTAGTGATCTGCCTGTGTTCAGCCTCCCAAGACCTGGGATTACAGACGCACACCACCATGCCCAGTCTCAGTAGCAGTCTCAGTGCGCCCCAGGGGCGGGGTCGGCACAGTTCACTGGGGATCGAACCCGGCCACTGCATCTGCCTAAGCAGGCGCTTTGATCCACCGAGCTACTTGGCCAGCCCTCATCAATTGTCTCTTGAAAGTCCAATTTTCTCAGTTGTCAAATCTGAGATTTTTTTGGTGTCTGATATTTAGCAATTTTTAAAAATAAATTTTGGACATCAAGAAGCTAAGCATTTGGATTTGAGAAGATTTGTGATGAGAAATATAACAAATTATTCTCTCTAGCATACATTCTCATATAGTCTCACAGTAAGCAGTTTTGGATAATTAAGTAATATGGCTGATAACTTTCTACCCCACCTTAGTGAAGGAAATTTTTAAGAATCTATGTTGAAAATGTTCCCAAGCATAGAATTCATTATAGAATGCTATGGGGGAAAATGGTACACAGAGCAGAGAGGCAAATAATGCCTGTATTCTGATTAATAAACAGGAGCTTCTGAACCACTATCTGATGAATGTGTATTTGATGGAAAAGAAAGACAAAGAGGGCAGGGGACAGAAGGAAGGAAAGGCAAGAGTACATAGAGAGAAAGACAGAAATAAGAGACCTCAAAAGTGAGTTAGCCTCAAGCCATCTTTCAATCAATGACTGAATGATTTCAATCAATGCAATAGCTGACCAAATTGTGGGTTCCTCGAGGCCACTGGCCAGTGACACAGCCCTGTGACCTGCCCTCACTGTTTTCATTAAATCTTAAGTATCTATCATATCTCATACTATGCCTAGAAGCTCCAAAGGAGCCATTTCTGTCCTCACACTCAGTGGCTTGTCACTAATTCTAAAGAGACTGCTGCTCAGTAGAAAGATGCCAACAGAAGAGTCAGAGAATAAATATTCACTTATTTAGGGTATCAGAAGTCAATTTTCTAGTTATTATCCCATTTATCATTAGTATTTGAGATTGGAAGCAGCTGGAAGGAGGCCTAAATGACAAACATAAAAGAAGAAACCATTGTTTCCAGTCTCTTTCTTTCCTTGCATTATCCCTTCCCTAAAGTCACTCATGTGTTGGAAGTGAAGTATAGGCCAGCTTGACGTCATCGCAAGTTGAACCAAGACAGCAGCTGGAGGGTCAGCTCTGGTAGCTGCACTGAATTGCCTGTTGGCTTCACCTAGGAGACCCTGTCAGCTGAGTCTCCTGTGTGAGAAGAGCTCACCCAGACTCACCAAAGCTGCCAGCCACTGAGCATGCATAGTTGATCCAGAAGACGTTCATGGCTGGCATGCAGATCTTAAATAAATGTATGCAGTTTATGAGCAACTGGGTAGTTTTGTAGTTGTTTGCTGATCCATATTATTATGAAAATAAATGACTGCAACATTACTTTTATTAGCTGGTATTTTTACTCAAATTGATTCTTGACACTTTATATGTCTTACACATATCTAATGATTTTTATATGCCAGACATAGAGAGTGTTTGTTAATTCAGTCATGCAACAAGTAATGATCTAGAACTGCCAAGGCTGACCCTCTCGCCCCAAAGTAACCTTGAGCAAACCATTCAATTTTCCTAAACCTCTATGATTCTTTTTTGTTTTGTACATTAAAAAAGGATAGTGACAGCTCTGTCTAGCAGGAGCACAAGGAGCCATAACAAAAGTTCCTAGAATACCATAGTTACTCAATAAATACTGGTTATTATAACTACTGGCGATTCAGTGATGGAATGTGGACCTAATGTTCACTCATTATCATTATCATCAAAAGGGGATGAGCCTTATGCTTTTCATAAGTCTGAAACCATACTGACATTGAACTGCACCAAGGATTAAGTAGCTCAATTAGGAAGAAATCCTGCTAATTTCCCAATCCATGTCCAATGCTGGAAAAGGCCTCAGGTTTTGAGCCTATGGTGTTAATGACCTGCACAAGCACTTGTTCCATCTGACCCCTCTGATGCCCCCTGGTAGGAGGGGCCAGAGAGGGAACATCTTCAAAGTTCTCTTCCCAAGAGAAATGTGAGTCTCAAGATGACACCAGGAAAACACAAGGCTCTGGCCTCCCATGTCCTCCATTCCTCTCTAAGCTTTGCTTCCTAACCATGGTCTCCATGGTTTGGGTTGAAACCCTAGCTTTACATTCTGTGTAGTTCCACTGGAAAGAACATTTAGCCTGAGATAGGCTGTGCAAGGGACTATGGGAAACCATCAAGCATTGGACCACGGAATGACAAAGTAGAAACCAAAGACCATGTGGTTGAAATCAATACAATCTCCTTTTCATTCCTATTATGACATTTGGTCCATAGAGGGGCCCATTCAGGTTTTCTTGAATGACTATTGCTTCTGGAAGACTGTGTACTATAACACTGAAGAAGAGGCCTCCGGGTACCACCCATTTACAAGCTATGTGACTTTGGGTGAGTTATCAACCCCTCTGGGCCTGTTTTTGCAGTAAGATGGGGGTAATAACCACTTCACAGCATCTCTTACTGACCATGCAATTGCATGTAGCATTCTTAGGTAAGAGCCCAGCACACTGTATGTGCCTCACACACATACAACTGCCATGACCATTGTCCTAAGTAATATTGAGGCTGCCAGCATCACCCAGCAGAAAACAGAGGCCCCCAGCAATCAGTGGGCTTATTTTCTTGGTGGAAGAATGCAAGATAAAATTGTGAATCAAAATAAAACAAGCTCCACTCTCAAGCTCTCACTTCCTGCCGCAAACGTGCCCACCACTCACCCTGAAGCCCCACTAAGCTATAGCTTTGTGGTTCCCCTTTTTCATCAATGGCTGACTTCTGAATACATAAGCACTTTTCGCTATTTACCCAAGAGAATGGGCCAAAAAAAGGAACAACTTCATTTGTCTCTAATGATATTCATAATATGCTTAAAAACATTTCAAGAAAACTTTGAAATTACCATTTTTGTAGGTCAATATTGGGCTGTTACTCAGCTAATAAAATATTGTAATGAAGCCTATTGTCTAAGCAGATCAGAGTAGAACAGTGTCACTCATTAAAAATTTGTTACTTTTTATTTATTTGTTTCTTTTAATACTATTCTTTTGTATTATCCAGGAACCCCATGAGCTGGATTTCTCTATTGCCCACATTTTTGAACAAGACCTCCTGAAAGGCAGCTTTGTTGGCTTTTGGGTTTTAGTTCTCTACACAGTCCCCTCAGAGGTCCCTTGCAAGCACAACCGTCCCTGGTCTGTGCCACCCAACCCTGTGCCTCTGAAAATTCAAGCAACTGAGTCTTAATTGCTCATGGTAATTTTGTTGAGAGCTCTGGAAGCCTTTCAGGATGCTGAGTGCAAGCATACTCTTTCTCCATGTGCCACCAGGTGCCTCAGCCCGCTCAAGGACTACACACTTCACTATTTTTTTTTTTTTGCCCTGACACTCTCTGTTAGAGAGATAAGAAGATAAAGTCATAACACATGCAGTACTTTAAATCACTGAAGTGATGAGGTTGAGTGCCCATCTAAAGTGGAAAGATGTTTTGAAAAGCTGTCAATTGCACTTAAAATGTTTATTATTAACCGCACCTGGAGGTGTAAGTAAATAATAGAAAAACCTGTGTCCTCGTGCCTTTGATCCAAATTAACTTTGAGACCTAATCTCTTGTGTGCATCAATGCAAAATCTCCAAGAATGAAAGACATATGAACGAGGCTGGTCTACAGGACACGGCACTACAATTTAAAGCGTTTCCAGTCGCTACACAAGTCCGTGAGGTCAGTTAGTTCAGTATGCTCAGCTGTAGCCAGGTAGCCTTCCTGTTGCCATATTGGTTGGAATTCAAAAAACATTCAGGAAAAAGAAAATAAGAACATAAGGACTGCTTTTCAATTACAGCAATATTTAAAATAGAAATATAGAACTATATTTCTGTTTCTCTAATGAGTAATTCCTTTCTGTTCAGGAAGAATGGCACTGATTCATGTTCTTAGTGAATTCAACCAAGCAGCTTAAAATACGATCTAATACTATAGTTATGATTATTAGAGAATTTCTCAGCTTGGAAGCACACAAATGCACACACACACACACACACACACATACACACATCCAAAAAGGCTGTGTCTCTGATAGTCATTTGTTTGTTCACTCGTTTATTCGGCAAATATTTATTGAGCATCTTCCATGAACCAGACAAATGTTATCTTTGCAAGGAAGATAGCCATAAGTAAGAAGCAAAAGCCAAAGCAAGTTCTGCAGTAATTCAAACAATGCCTAGTCATTTATATCATCAGTATAATGAATTTAATGTAAGTTAAACTTCTAGCTAATTTGTTAAGTTTCCAATTCTTGGTAAGGAATCATCCACCTGTGAAGCTATTGCTGTATTTCTTCTCCAGGTAATGCAGTGGAGTGGCAAAGAGACAGGAGTCTGAGCAGCCGCCCTGTATTCCGGGCCCTTTTCAGAAGGCCCTGCCTTTCTACGCATCAGCTTTTTTCATCCATATAAGAAACCTTTTTTCTAATTCTAATTAAAGATTCTGCATCTCTTTAACCCAGCTGGTAACTGGCAGTCTATGAGCTCCCTCTAATATTTTCTGTGGCTAAAATAAGACTACTCTCTTTGTTGTTTTATTGTAGCATTTTTTTTTTTGAGACAGAGTCTTGCTCTGTATTTCAGGCTGACCTGGAACTAACTATGTAGCCCAAGTTTGCCTCAAACTTGAAGCAATCCTCCTGCCTCAGCCTCTTGAATGCTGGGATTACAGGTGAATGCTACCACATCAGTTTGTTGTTGTTGTTCGTGTTTTTTTTTTCTTTTTCTTTTGTAAACATATAAGAAATTGAAATGTTTCATTTAAAATCTAGGCATCCCAACTTATACTCATAAGTGAAATAGATCAGACCCACATGTGTAAATATCATATTGCTTCCCTAGTATAAGAAGCTGAAAGAATAAATAAAATCTGAAAGGTGTGATATAGTAAAATAAAAGAAACTTGAGGATTAAACAACAAAGATGGGAGAAAGAAATAAAGAGAGAGAAAAGGAAGGAGGTAAAATCATGCAACTACATATATAGGATGGCTGAGATTATTGTACTAATAATTTCCATCAGGTTTTTTTGTTATTTTTTTAAATAACATTTTAAAATAACATTTTAAAATAACATTTTATGTTATTTAAAACATTTAATGTTTAGACTTTTCACCTTGACTAACTGCATGCTGATATCTGCAATTGAGGACAGCAATATGTATGAATACCATGCTTGAATACCTCTCATCTTGGTCTCCTAAATGTGTACTGTATCTAATGCCTTATCAAATATTATACTCTGTGTTTAAAATATTTTTTTAAAAAAGACAAGGAAAAAATTAAGATTTCTTGAAAGTAAGCACAAGTATTAGTTTATTTGTCCAATCTTGAATGACTATATCTGTTAATCTGAGCAACAGATTTGACATTAAAAACAGATAGTATAACAACTATTGTTAATTAACTATTCCTGTCTTGAAAATCTGTAACATACGTGTTGTTTTATGTTACCATGTTTCTGTCATTTTTTTCTATTTGTTTTTGCTTCTATTTTCACTCTGCAAAATTAAATTAAATTAAATAAAAAAATAATAAAATCTAGCCATCCAACTTCTCTTGAAGAATAATAAGATCTCGCTACCCAGGAACACTTCCTCAGGGTAACACTGGGTCAGAGACAAAGGAACTGTCATCTACTTGTTGACCACTCAACCACACCTGTTTCCAGTAATCTCTTTCTCCTTTCTGTCTCCTTACTGAGGATGATGTCCTTATTCCAAGATATCTTCCCTCCATTATCTGCCAGGCCCAGGTGTGGGCACTTCCCTCACCTTAATTTGAAGGTCTGTCTCTAAGAGGAAAATTCTAGAATCACAACCAAGATGACTTCCTGAAGACCTTTGGCATGGTTAGAAATTGAAGTACTATTCTTATCTTTCTATACACTAGAACTACCTGGGGAATACTTGAAATACACCATGTCCCAGAACCCTAGTCTCAGGGATTTCTGATTCAATTATAAAGTGGCATCAATATTATTTCAAAGTTCCCAGGATCCCAGGTGATCCTAACGTGCCCCTGTAAACCATAGGACAGCCTCACACTATTCAAAGTAGTAGAACAATCTAGTTGTTTGGGGCTTCAGGTGGGAGTGTCCCTTGATCAGACCTTAGATCTCAAAGTGCTGGGCCTGCCACATGGGACTGGTGTCATGGGCCTGCAGGTGGTGTAGCCAAATAGGCCCCTACCTTAGAAGAGCTCTAAGCTTGGTTTAAAGCTGTTGTCACCATCTTGAACATCTTGCCTTTCATTCTATACAAGGAACCCTGATTTTTCATTTATTATTGAACCCTCAACAATATATAACCCATCCAGCCTACCTGCATTGGAGCTGGGCTTCCTCCAAAAGCCAGCAAGACCTGATCTTTCTTTGGCTTCTGATGTGGATCGTGGCACTGGCTTTTCTTACTATTCTGAAGGTGTGAGTTACTCCTGGAGGATGAAGCATTTTCTCACTCTTCATTTTTCTTCCTGGCCTGCAAAGTAAGAAATCAATCCTTTCTTGGTAGACTGCTGACATTGCTCATGCATAGCCCAAGGCATGGCTCCACACATCGGGAAGACTGAGAGCAGGGCCAGAAAGTCACCTGCACAGGCTCCCACCCAGAGTGTCGCTCTTGTCTGTGCAGCTCCCTGACCAGTTCTCCAGCTTCCCTGACCCCTTCAGCCCACTCCACCAGCAGCACAGGCAGCCCCCTCAAGGTGGGCTCTGCAGCTGTGAATGTAGATGCTACCTCCAAACCTACATGCATTGGGCACCTTGTTCAGCTTGTCTGTGCCTCAGTGTTCTAGCGAATAGCATCTCTATGGATATTTTCTATGTCAAATAATAGTATTTATTTCAAAGGGTCAGTGCTAAGAATTAACCGAGGTTTTAACCTACATTAAGGATGTATGACACATACTATATTCTAAAATGAGGTATTATGAAGTGGGGATAGGAGAGGAGTACAATCAGAGAGAAAAGGAGTGCAAAGTCTTTGGAGCCCCAGGCCAAACCAGGCTTTCCTGTCCAATGTCACCAATAATTAGCTTGACCTTTTGCTCCCTGTCTCCTGTATCCATTTGTCATATGATTTTGAATCTGTAAAAGGAAAGCACATGATTAATAGTCTCTTTAAACTATTATACAGGCCAATTGTAAACTTCATTGTGTCTTTCTTCTAATCCCCCTCCCATCATGCATAGGATCTATTACCCATGCCAAGAAGTTCCATTCCTCAGGTCCAAAGGCTAGAAATGCCTCCCATGGGTGTACAAGCCTACAGTCAGAAAAGTTTCCAGAAGTGGAAGAGAGAGAGCAGATGAGAAGCTTAAGCAGAGAGGTCGCCATTGTCAGTGGCAAACAAAGGGTGGGACTCGAGGCCTTTCCTTCACCACGGATCGTTGCTGCTGGGAATTGTGGAAAGTTCCCCTACATCATGTGCGGGATGAGGACACATCTGACTGTGTGGCCAGCCCTCTTCTCTCACCTACTCTGGCAGATCAGTGACATTCAGGAATTAAGTCATTCCATAACATTGCATGTGTTGATTGTTAAAGGGAAAAGAAGTCCTTGATGTGGTAACATGGAGGAGGGGAGCAGACGCAAACAAAGCAAGCAAAAGCCAAGCGGTCCACAGCTGGTCTGACATGATACTTACAAGCGAGGCTGTGAGGGAGACCCCATCCAGGCAGGGCGGTGAGGAAGCAGGTCACACAGGGGTCTTCCCTCCAGGAAATAACCTCTTCTCTTCATCGCATTGTTTTCTAATATAGAGGATAATGAACAGCACTGCTGATCCAATTTGCTTTTTCTTTCAGTGTAGAACTTTCCCTGTGCTGTCAGCCCTCTGAATTTATTGATACTGTAGGGAGTTTGGAGAAATACAGACATTTCTATGGCTTTTGGTTTCTTTGTTTCAAGAGAAATGTTTGAATTGTCCTATTTGATAAAAAAAAAAAAGAAAAGAAAAGAAGCTTGACAGTCAGAATGGCTGTTTTTTATATTTAAAGCAGAAAAGGGAAGATAAAAGAGGAAATAAAGTAGTTATTATATAGTTTTTCAAATAATGACATAGAACACCAATGAAGGACATTATGTAATAAACAAAAATACTCACACCTAATAATTGGATAATATTTGTTATTAGTTTGATGATTTTGCCCTACAAATATCATAGCAGCAGCTGACCAGAGTAATTTTGGATATATATATATATATATATATATATATATATATATCACTGATAGTGCAGAATAATTCAGGCCATTCAGGCCAGGCCCCATTACTGAGCACACCTAATATTGTTTTCTAAATTTTCAACAACTATTCAAGTAGAAACCAGAAAAGAAAAATTGCCTCTCCCTGCAAAGCCTTAAAACACACAAAAAGGCACCATATTGCCACTTTAGGGACATATTTGTTCCCTGCTGTTGCTATTTTATATGTCATTTCAGTCCTGCAGTTAGCTATAAAGCAAATCTTTTCTTTTTCCGGAGAGGAATAAGAGCTGCCTGAAGGGAAACAAGGATGGGAAGGGTCCTTAAGACGACTGATTTACAATTGGAGAGGAGATACAATATGAAAATTATGGTGTTCCCATTCTGAAGGTGGCAGCCTTAGTTCTTACTCGGAAAACATCTCCTGAGGGCCCCCTATTGGCATGAGAGAGATGCTGTCATGAGTGGGTCCTATGGGTTTTGCAGAAAAAGCGGGGACAAGGTGAAAGGTAGGCGTGCAAGCGTATGTGTGCACACACAGGTGTGTGGGTGCAACATGGTGGTGAGAAGATAAACTCAACAAGGGTTCAGCAGAGTTAAAAGGAAATTCAGAGAAGCTGGTGTATGCCACAACTCATTACACACCAAAGGTGGCCCAGTCTAAGCAAAGCTTGGAATTCAGATTTCTTGAGCTATAATCCCTATGTTGACAGTGACCTATGGGTACCCTTGAGCAATTCCCCTGACTCTGTTTTGACCCTAACTTATCATTTGTAATAGGGAAAATAACACCCACTGATGAGGGATATTGTGAAAATTTATTTATGTTGCCAAAGGACAGAGGGGACCATAGGTGAAAGGTCGAAGATAAGTCAAAGACTCTCTGCCTGTCAACAGCTCACATGAAGCTTATGTATAGTATCCCTGAGGGTCAACATCCTCTTCACCAAATACCCCTCTGGGGTATGACCGTGTGAGAAAGACACTGATTCTACTTTCAAAGATTAGCAAGAGGATTCTCTCAGCCTGATGTGATAACAGGCCACTAGAGGTGCTGATCTTCATCTCTCAGTACTCCCTCCCTTGCGTTGTTCTCTCCCACAGTGACTTATGTCAACCCTATTTACCCACTTGAGAATGACGAGAGTATGGCTGAGGCCATGTTGTAAAGACATTGCATCTTCTGTCTTGGATCTTTTACTGGGTAGGAACTCAGTTGCCACAAGGAGGAAGACTGAGGATATATCCAGGAAGAGGTCCAAATAGTGAGGAATCAATTTGCCACCC
Organism: Tympanoctomys barrerae; assembly: GCA_002564285.1. Classification (NCBI taxonomy): domain Eukaryota; kingdom Metazoa; phylum Chordata; class Mammalia; order Rodentia; family Octodontidae; genus Tympanoctomys; species Tympanoctomys barrerae. Next base: position 17,692 of record NDGN011395126.1, read on the forward strand.
ATGAGAGAGCCACCTTAGGAGTGAATCAGTCAAGCCTTCAGAAGACAGCAGCTCCACTCGCTAATTTGTAAATAAATAAAACTAGAAGTGGCCTGGTGTTGGGATAATCCCAGTGGCTTTTTATTGAAGAATCCATGTTTAAATCACTGGAGTTTTCGAGTCGTTGGCTAAAGTAGGTATTTGAGTCTCCACAGAAGAGGCCACGAGTCCGCTGATAATCTATTTCATCTTTAATTCACCAAATGTCATGGGTCCTAGAGCCTGCTGTAAGTTCTGAAAGACAGAAGTCAATTAAACACACTCCCTTAAGAGATCCACCTGGTGTACTGATGAAGACAAATAATAGGCAATCAGAATATATGTGGCAAGAATTATAGCAAGGAAATACACAGAAGATATTGTAATATATAATTAAGGGACCTCTTACAATCTTGAAGAATAGGAAGGACTGTTCTAGGATAGGACATTTAAAGACTTTGTAAAAGGTCAAATTGAAGTTATCGGAGGGAAGCAGAGAAGGGGAGGAACTGCAGGATGGAGAATGAACAGCATGTGCAAAGCCAGATTGAGTTGGAGTTGGCACATAAGAGGGCCCTAGTCCACTGGTAGGTGATGCAGAGAAAGATTTTATCCCTGATTTACTCCTTGGGGAAATACCCCTTTCTAACTATTCCACTACATGAACTATAGGACAAACAAAGAGAAGAAAAGTTTTCGCTACTCAGACATGGTTTAATTCTTCCTCTATACTCTCACCTGGGACCATGTGCTCCTTGCTTCTAGCCACAGCTAGTGCAGGGATAGCACTAGGAGTAGATCACTGTGCTTAGTGCATCATGGTCATCAATGAAACAACCTAGTATGTTGCGATGAAGGTCAAGAGGCTTTCTCCGGTTTTTTTGTTTGTTTGTTTGTTTTGTTTTTTTTTATGGAGAGATAGGCTCTCCATCACACTAGACCTCATTCATAGGGATTATCACAGAAGCCTGGATTGTCACCTGTTAGCTCACCTGTCATTTTCAAACAGAATGAAAATCTGGTGGCTCTGTCCTGAATGGCATCTCTATTATTCCAGCTTTGGTACACACACAGAAGGCCAAAAGAAATAAGTTTTTCTCTCATTTTTTTACATAATGTTTTTCTCCCTTAAAATTTCGTTTGTCAGGGCCAGGTATATAATTCAAGGGCATAAATTCCTGCCAGGCAAGTGCAAAGTCCCGAGTTCGATCCCTGGTACCACAAAAAAAGTCATTATTTGGATGAAGTAGTGTATGCACATTTGTCATTACTTGGTTCACTTGGTCAATATTTCTCACCTCCCACTCACAGCACTCAGTTGTTGAAGTTCTGGGATAATTGGGATCATGCCTGCTTTTCGCACTATTTATCACAAGTACTATGGTGCCTACTGCACAGTTGGCCCTCATTAGATACTTCTTAAAGGAAGAAGTAATTTAGCTTACTAATCGCTAGTTGTTATGAAAAGAAAAAGAAAAGCAATATAGTTCTGAGTGCTTGTGTGCTTGTAAATCTATACAATCTTCTAAGAAAATTTTAGATAATAAAGGCATGGATGCCATTTCTCCAAAAAAAAGTGAGTTTTAATTTAGAGGTGACAGATTGTTTTACTAGGTTCAGTATTTACCAACTGATCTGCAGAAAAACACTCAGAGAGCTTTATAAACTTACAGAACCACAGTCTATATGTTTTTGCATGAGGAGCAACATTAAACACACTTTTATGTTTTTAATAGTCATGGTTCGGATTAAGACATCAAAAGATAACACTGAAGTGGCAAGCAGGTTAGGAAATGCCCCTCCCCCGTGTACAAGCCGTGTGTCTTCACACAATGTCTAATGAACATAAATAATGCCTTTGACACCAATCTAAACCTATTAGCCTCAGATTGCTTTCTGCAAGCTGGGGGTGTAAAAGCAAAGCTGTATGTTGTTTCCTTAAGAAGGGACAGGTCCGTGGCTGGCAGCAAAATGATTTCAGCAGGGGCCTAATCAAACAGCTCTTCTTCACACTTCTTAGTGGAAGATACAGGTGAGAAAACACTTCAGCAAGCATTCCTGAGTCACTGGGGAGGGACTGGGAGCCTGGAGGAAGAAGTCCTCTGGAACTAGGGGGGAAGCATTGGTTTGATCTTATCCTTAAGGAGCCACCTCACACGGGACTGGCGCTCTTAGAAAAGAGAGTCATGAGGCTATGAGAGAAGCTTTAGCTTTTCTCAAAGGGAAGCCCTCTTCCACCTCTCTACACAGTAACTCTTAGGACCTAAATACATTGAAAACAAAATGGGGAATTCCTCACCTAATATATGCTACAGATGTGTCAGGGGAGAGACAAGATGGAGATGTCCTAAGATCTTCCCCAGAGAAGAAATCTGTACATGAGATTGCTCCAAGAACTGCAACACTGCAGTGTCCAGGTAGAAGGACAAATATGGAGTTATTTGCTTATTTATATTTAATAAATTACACATTTCTCTTCGGAAACATATCCATGATGTTACAAAAGTGATACTTTGGTTTAGAATTATAGCCATAAAATCACAGAATACTGCAGTTGAATTGATGTTTATAAACTTAATTTTATCATTTCTAAGGTGAGTAACAACTCTATTAGACTCTTACAAAGACATAAATTTAAAGAACCTCATATCAAACTGGCCTTAGCCAGCATTTCAAAATTCTTAAAGTATACCACAATCAAATGGCATAAGATTGATATATAAATGCCACATATATTGTATAAAATAGTGATATCTATATCTATATCTATATATGCCTTATTCTTACTTTGTACCAATTACAATACATATTTGGTTTCTGCAGCTATTCAAGAAGCACTTACTGAGCACTTACCATGCTCCAGGCATTGAAGTGGGACACCAAATCAATCAGGCTCAGCTTCTGCCATAATGATTTTTGTTGTAATGGTTGAGGTCTGTGATGGTACAGCTTTTAGAGACTAGGTGCTCAAATGACAACCCAAAACCCACTTACTTATTGCAAAGTGACAACACTGCTACTACACCCCAATACTGAGGTTTTGGTATAGAAAACAAAAACAAGTCACACGCTTGGCTTGTGGGCCAATGGAGATAGCTCTCAGTGTCTACTGCAGCATGCATACCGTAGGTGCACCACCACTGCTCTAGATTTGGTTTTGATTTAGCATCAAAACATTCTTCTGTGGACTGGGGAGATGGCTCAGTAGAATAAGCGCTTCCCTGGCAAGCGCAAGGGCCTGAGTTCAA
>NDGN011395146.1:0-28899 GCA_002564285.1 Tympanoctomys barrerae
ATATTTTAAAATCATTTATTTATTTATTTATTTATTTATTTGGTACAGGGTCTTACTACACATCTCAGGCTCATAGCGATCCTCCTGTCTCAGCCTCCCCAGCGCTGGGATTACAGGTGTGCACCACCATACCCGGTCTCAGCGGCCAGCTCAGTGTGCCCGGGGTTCTAGGCTTGGCACAGCATTCACTACTAGAGATCATATCTGGGTCCTTGCACTTGCCAGGCAGGTGCTTAGACCACCAGCCTATCTTCCCAGCCCTACCATGAATTTTTAAATTTTAAAAATTTATTATAGTAAGAACCCCTGCCATTAATCCCCTCAAAAATAAACCCTCTTGCTTTGAAAATACTTATCCCATCATTACTGGCACTTTCTGAAGCAGTTCCGGAAGCCCTCTTTCATGAGTAGCTGCAGTGGTGCTGTCATGGTTGTCTTGCTATCTTGAATTCATTCAATGTCCATCCTCTTATCTTACAAAAAAGTTAAAACATCAGGTTACGGTGATCCATGAATACCTATGTTTATACAGCACAGTGTATACTAGATAAACTAGGAAATGGTCTCGATGTCCTCAGTGGATGAATGGATAAAGACAAGGGGTATTCACACAAAGTGGAGCACCACTCTGCTGTAAAGAAGGATAGATTAGAGTCACCCGCAGGAAAGTGGACGACGCTTGAGACCATCAGGCTAGGTGAAACAAATCAGATCTAGGAAGCCAAATATCACATGGCTTCTCTAGTATGAGAAAGCCAAAATGTGAATTGTAGGGTGAGCGGAATGAAAGAGAGACAGGAGGGAACAGAGAGGTAGACTTGGTGGAGACTGGAAGAGGATCTGGGGACGGGAGGAGTGGCAAGTGCGAGGGGCGGGTGGAGCAGGTGTGTGCACGCCAGTTCTCCAAGGTGACGGCAGCTATTACGTAGCACAAATATGTAAAAATTGTAAAAAGTTGACCTTTCAGGATCATTTTTTAAAGCGTGTGTGTGTGTGTGTGTGTGTGTGTGTGTGTGTGTGTGTTTGGCACAGGGACTCACTGCACAGATCGGACTCATGCTGATCCTCCTGTTTTCAGCCTTCCCGGCGCTGGGATTACAGGCGTGTGCCACCACGCCCAGTCTCAGTGGCCAGCACAGAAGCCAAGAGGCAGGCGCATGCAAGCACACCCACCTGCTTTTTGACAAAGGTGCACAAACAACTCAATAGAAAAAAGGATAGATTTTTCAAAGAATTGTGCCAAAGTGATAGAACACCCACGTGCAAAAAGAAAAAGAAAAACATTTTTCGCATACACCTCGCACCAAAGGCCAGGTATGGTAGCACGCGGCTGCAATTACAGCCCTCAGGAGGCTGAGGCAGGGCGTCACTGTGAGTTTGATACCAACCGGTGCTACGTAGTAAGTTCAAGGCCAGCATGGACTGCATAGCAAAAATCTCAGAAAAGAAATCAAACTCATAAATAAATAAACTTCATACCTAAAATGAAAATTACAGGCTTACCTATGAAGCATAAAGCTTCTATAGAAAATCACAGGGGACAATCTTCGTGAGCTAGGTCTAGACAAGACGGTCTTAGACTTGGCACTAAAAATAATATGACCCCTAAGAGGAGAAATGTATGAGTTTGACCTCATCAGAGTTAAAATCTTTTGCTCTGAAAAATATAGTGTTAAGTGGAAGAAAAACAAACTTGAGACTGGGAAAAAATACTGGCATACCACATAGCTGACAAGAGACTGGAATCTAGACTATCTAGAGTTTAAAAATGTAGAAATAAAAATATTCAACAGTTCAATTAAGGAAAGTACAAAAGATGTGTGAAAAGAGTCCACCCAGAGGCCTGGAGGTGGCCAGTCAGTGCACAAAGAGAGGCTTATCGAGCCCGGCGGGGTGGTACACTCCTGCAATCTCAGCACTCTGGGAGGCTGAGGCAGGAGTATTGAAAGCTTGAGCCCAACCTGGCCAGCTTAGCAACTTTGTGAGGAAAGTTGTCTGGAAAGAAAATTTTAAAAAAGGGTTAGGGATGCATTTCAGTGCAAAGGCCCTGGGGTCTATCTCCACTGCCACAGAAACAAACAGCAACAACATCAACAACAAAAATGGAACTGCATAGCTACCATATGACCTAGTGTTCAATCATGCCCCTTGGCATTTACCCCAGAGAAACAGATTTCAGGGCTGGCCAAATAGCTAAGTGAATTAAAGCGCCTGCAAGCAGGTGCAGGGGCCGGGGGTTTGATCCCCAGGCCTGCTATGCCAGCCCTGCCCCTGGGGTGTCTGAGACAGCAATTGAGACTGGGCGTGGTGGCACATGCTTGTAATCCCAGCAGTTGGGAGGCTGTAAACAGGTGGATCACTACAAGTTTGATCTAGTAGTGAGACCCTGAACATCCTGTATAGACCCTTCCCTAAAACACAGAAAAAATGAGAAAGAAACAGAGACTTTTCTGCTCATGAAGGACAATATGTGAATGTTTATGACAGTTTTATCTGTAATAATTCCAAACTAGAAATGGTCCAGACATTCTTCAGCAGGTGAGTAGTTATACTGCGGTACACCTGGACCATGGATTATGGGTTGGACCTTTTTTTTTTTTTAAGAGAAAAACAGTACAATGACTCACCTTTGACCTCCTCCAAAATTTGAAATCTTGTTTTTCATGTGACGTTGTACTGTACTGAATTGGGGCTACTGCTTCCTGGAGTGACGTGGGTCTATTGGACCTTTTATGATGCTTGAATAAACATTCACAAAACAAAGCTACATGGAGCATAATGTGAGGGAAAATCTCCCCTTGCCACTTTTATTCACATGCCCACACCTGACCGTTCATTGTACCAAGTGAGTAAATACAGAGATTGTCTTCTGTATCCCTCAAGGAAAGGTGCTGAGGTGCGCGCTCTGCTATCATGGTGTGGACCTTGAACATCGTCCCTTGTATGCTCAGAGGCGGGGCTGTTGGAAGGTAAATGGAGCATGGGGTCACTATTCTCTTCACTGGATTAAACTATTAAGGAGCTTGTTGGGCCACAAGGAGGCAGGACCTGCTCACAAGTGGTAAGTCCCTGGTGTCATGAGCTAGAAGGGTTATATTTTAATCCCTGGTGCCTTCCACTATCTCTTATACTTCTGCTGCTCTCTGCTTCCGCTGCCAGGAGGTGAGCCGCTTCTCTCCACTATGCCCTTTTCTCATGATGCTTCTGCACTGGAACCAGTTAACCCTGAACTGAAAACTCAGAGTCAAACAAATCTTTCCTCTACTGAGGCGTGGCTGTCTGGTATTTTGTCTCAACAGCAGAAAGCTGACTGATGCACTATGGGATACTGTATAGTAACAAAATAGAAGTAAGCTACTGACACAGGACAACTGACTGAAGCTGCAGAAAAGTAGGTTATGTGGGGGAAAAAAAAAAAACAGCCCCAAAAGGTGGCACATTGTATGCATCTGTTTACATAACACAGCTGAAGTAACAAAATTATAGAAATGAAGGCCATGGACTGTGTGATGTCACCAGCGTTCAAGGTGTTGGTGGGGACAGAAAAGAAGTTGGAAAGTCAACAAGTGTACAGACGGCAAGACCCTGGTGCTGGAGACATCATAGTCTGGACAATGTCAGTGTCATTTCCAGATTATGATATTGTGCCACTTTGCAAGAGCAGTGAGGTAAAGGACACAGGGACTGTCTTGTTTTGTTCCTCATGACATAGGAATGAATCCACTCAGTTTTCTGGGGATGGGGTAGGAGTACTGGTTAATTTAAAAGGCCAGAGATGTCCAGTACTTTAGTAATAACTGTCACAGCTACTGATGTTGACCTTACTCCACCTCTGGTACCACACAGTGCTGTAGGCCCTAGCCAGGTCCTGTCCTGATGGAACCGAGCCTCTGCATTGGCCAAGATGATGTTGGTTCAAATCTCGGCTTCCCCACACCAGCCTTGGCAAGCAGCTCGCCTGTGGCTTGGTCTCTCGGTCTCCTCACGTCCCTCCTCCATTCTGTGGCCCAGAGTGGCCTGACCTGTCCTTGCAACCCAGGTGTGACACAGGCCAAGGTGTCACCATCCAGGGACTCACATATAGAAATATTGATTTGAGACAAAAGCCTAATGTCCCAAGAGAGCAGGGAACAATAGACAGAGCCCAGGGAGAGCTGCTGTCTGTCACCTATCAATGCCCGGCAAGCTGGGATTCAAGGCTGCAGATAGCAGCCTCTCCTGCAGGCATCCTGTCCTTTGATCCCTGGCTTGGGATGTTATTGGCGAGCATTTGTGTGGACCTAGTGTTAGGCAAATGGTAGAAGTCAATAGAGATAGTAGTTTGTATTCACTTAAGTAATTATGCACATTCCTTAGCCTGCCTTTAGGCCTCAATAAATATGAGATGCTTCTGAGGCTCTGGGCTCGCTGGGAGAGGGACTAATCTCAGTGAGACCTCTGAAGCTACATTCATCAGGCCTTCTTGTCGTTTCTTTCGGCACCGACACGTAACATACAACACTCGCCAATCTGTCCAGAATGATTGTTTCTGCTCTCAGGCTGTGACCAAGGTGGGATTAATGAGCCTTTCTTGAGCATCCATCTCCTATTCCTTCATCTTTCCCTAAAACAGGTGATTGGAAAGGGCGCTGTTTTCTGCTGGGGCCATAGACTCCCTGGATAACTTGGAAATGATCTGGGATCATCTCCCCGGCCACATGGTGGCAGCAGCAACTGACCCCCTTAGAGCTCCTAGATCCAGCCGGGCCTGAAGCCAGATACTGCAATAAACCTCCTTTCCTACTTAAGCTGATTTGAAGGAAATTTCTGTCTTCAACACTTGAAAAGGTAGTGATTATTATTTCCCTTAACCACACTGAGGCTATGTTTCACCTCTAAAATAGGTGTAAGGCTAATACCAATTTCATGTGACATTCCTATCCTTAAATGGAACATGCCCAGAAACCCCTGATCAGATGAAGTTGGACAGAGCTGTAGAGGAGATCAGAACAGAAAAATGAAAAGAGAGGACCTTAAGGTTCATCCGAACCACCCCTCCACTTTCCAAGTCATTATCTGTGGTAGCATAATAACTTTAAAAAAAGGCTGGTGTCAGGAAGATCAAATGGCTTATTGCATATCAAAGCAGTATGGCAGAAGGTAGGGAACTAATTATATAAGGAGCTTGTGGTCTGGCAGGGGAAAAGGAACAGTCCCGACACTGTCCAGGCGCAGATTCTTCTTTTCCTTTCTGTTTGTTCTTTTCTTCTCCTTCTTCTTCTTTTTTTTTTAAATGGGGGAGGAGTAGGGGTACTAGGAATTGAACTCATGACCTTGTCCTTGCCAGGCTGGTGCTGTGCTGCCTGAGCTATATCCCTGGCCTTCTTTTTTCTTTCTGATACTGAGAAAGTTATCCAGGGCCTTCACACTACATTGCATCCCAAGCCTTCTTTTCTTTTCATGTTTTTTCTTCTAGCTCCTTTCTCTCTCTCTCTCTCTCTCTCTCTCTCTCTCTCTCTCTCTCTCTCATATATTTGGTACAGGGTCTCACTACACAGAGGCTCCTGTCTCAGCCTCCCCAGCTCTGGGATTACAGGAACATACTACCGCACTGGATCTCGGTGGCCAGCTCAGCATGGCCAGGTGTGGGGCCAGCATGGCATGTGGTGCCAGGGATCGAACCCCAGTCCATGCACTTGCCTAAGCAGGCACTTAGTCCACTGAGCTATCTTGTCAGCCTTCTTTTTCTCTTTCTTGACAGGGTCTTGCTAAATTGGCCAGCTGGCCTCCAACTCATGATCCTTCCTAAAATACATTATATACTGGCCAGGTGTGGTGGTGCACGCCTACAATCCCAGCACTCAGGAGCCTGAGGCAGAAGGATTGTGAGTTTAAGACCAGCCTGGGCTACAAAGTGAGCTCAAAGGGCTGGCCAAATAGCTCAGTGGATTAAGGCACCTGCAAGCAGACAAAGGGGCCAGAGGTTCCATCCCCGGGCCTGCTGTGCCAGCCCAACCCCTGGGCCACGCTGAGACTGTAATTGAGACTGGGCATGGTGGCACACATGCCTGTAATCCCAGCTCTTGGGAGGCTGTAAACAGGTGGATCACTATGAGTCTGATCGAGTGAGACCCTGAACACTCTGTAGACCCTTCCCTAAAATAAAGAAAGAAAGAAAGAAAAATGAAAAAGTGAGCTCAACACCAGCCTGAACTTCACAGCAAGAATCTGTCTCAAAAAGACAATCAATCAATAAAATATGCACAAGGAAACTGGCCTCAGTGGTTTGTTTCTACCATCCAACTACTCAAGAGGCTGAGGCAGGATGACTATTTGAGCCCAGGAGGTCAAAGGCAGCCTGGGAACATAGAGAGACCCAGATTCCCACAAAAAGCACTTGAGAAGAAGTGGGAGAGTAGGGCAGACTGATCGGAAGGCAGCTCTGTGCTTTCACCCCAGCCCCCAGGTCACTCCAGGAGCCACAACCAGAGAGGAGGGTGAGGATGCAGGGAGGGGGTGGCCGCCCCTGAGTGGCTGAGCATCAGAGAGGAGCCACGATGGGGCTGGATGCGCGGGAAGCTGGCTGAGGTCCCCTTGGGCTCCGAAGACCCTTGGTTACTGAGGTCCTCCCTGGAGGAGATGCGGAGTCAAGCCAAGCTCAGCTACAAGGGTTGGTGAACGGCGGCTTCCTCGGGTGCTGCTGAGGAGGTGGAGCAGAAGGGACTGGAGGGGAAGGAGACCAGCACATGGTGATGGCGGCCAAGTCCCTCACAGGGATCCAGGGCGCCCCCGAGGAGCAGGTGACTGGTGAGGCCTTGGGGCAGGGCTGCTGGGCTCCGCTCCTCAGGAGCTGCTCAGGCTGCCCTGTGGCAGCTCTGGGGTCCAGGGACAGTGTCTGTCGTGGTGCTGGCCATTAGCATCAGAGCCCCGGGATGCTGAAGGTAGGAGTTGAGAGGTCTGGGTGGGACCTTGGGTGGCCTAGACCGAGGCCTGGGTGGCAGCTTGGGGCTGTGCTTTGTGGAGGAAGTGGGGGACAGCATGTCACTGTCCTGAGTGGAAAGCACCGCACAGTGGGTGGCAGGGGCTAGAGCCCCTACTCTCCGGTGCTCGCCAAGCCCAGGCAGAACTCCAGAGCACTCGGGAATGTCAGCCCCTTCCCACCAGCCCTCCCTCTGGCCCCGCCGTGCACACGAAAACGGGGTATTTTTAGCTGGGTTTTGGACCGGCTGCCTCGGCAGACAGGGTTGCATAAGAGGCCTGGCAGGGTGAACTGCCCGTGGCTGGTAAAGCCATTGACACCGGCTCGGGAAGCAGCCAGGGTGGCTTTGCGGAGCTGGCAGAACCCAAGGCTCTCGGCACAGTGAGGGGAAGCCTGCCGGCTGCCAGGGAGGTGAGGTGACTTCACAGGGAGAAGATTTACGGTGAGGACCAGCCACCGCTGCAGCCACCACCCTGCAGAGCTGGAGACGGCAGTTGCAGATCAGTGGGGCCTGGAGAGGGACCTTGGCAAGCAACGCCCACTGGGCATGGCACAGATGAAAGCCAGGCCCAGCATGGCAAGGGGAAGGGTGGATGCAGTGGGCACATTTTGTAGAATATGCTGTTTGGTCCCCAAATGGCACTGTGGGGCGGAATTGCCAACATGGGAAGGTGATGTAGCTTTTCCAAAGTCCAACAGCAAAGCAGGGGCTGAGATAAGAACAAGGCTGCCTGGAGCCCAGCTAGCACCTTTGGGATTATCTGGGGTTGACTTCTAGCCAGCCAGTGAGGAGCTTGTGCCTCTCTCGAGTCTGGTGGACACAAGCGCGGGAACTGCCTCCTATTGTGGCCCTCTGCTAGTGCTGACACGGAGCACGGCACATAGTAGGTGGACAGGAAATGGCTGGTGGATGGATGCATGGAGCGGGCAAGCACTTGGCATGTACCTGCTGCAAGCCCTGACTTGTTCTGCCAAAGAAATTAGTCCTGGTCCCTAAAGCACGCGCCGTGGAGTTCACAGGATGAGATGGATGCGGAAAGGGCCCCCGGTGCGACTGAGCCGGGCTGCCTCCGTCATCCGTACCACGATGTGCCTGCTGCTCCTGGCTCCTGGATGAATTGGAATCAAGCCAAGGGCTCCACGTGCCACTCCCTGAATGCAAAGCAAAAAGGGCAACGTGGCGGTGGACACCTTTTGTATAATATCCTAGGCTATTGTAGCTCGGTTTTCAAACTATCCCTTGGGGGTCCATGAGCTGTTTGCTTCTCTGTCTCCTACTGGTTTTATGTTTTCCACATTCAGTCTGTTTGAAAAATTCACAATCGAAAATGTACAGGTTCACACAAGCGAGCATCACGTCCCGGGTCCCGATCTGCTGGTCTTTCTCTGTGTCTCGGATGCCTGGATCTGTATGACCTTCTCCCTGCCATCTGGCTATGGGAATGGAGGAGACTGGGTAGGTGGGGCAGGGAGGGGACAGGGAGAAGCCACCAGCAAGTCTGGTCCAGACTCTGGCAGTGGGACCAGTGGCAGCCTCTCCAGGGGCCTTTGCCCTTGTGTCCAAGTTCTACCCACAGCCCCTGCGGAAGCACCCAGCCCTTGGCCGCCTAGCACTCAGGTCCTCCTGAGGAGTGGGCCATGGCTCGGAGAGGACTCTGGGAAGTCGGCTGAGGGCAGTTTAGCCAGGGAGTCCTGAGTCCTAGGGTCCTCGAAGCAAGGGCCAGGGAAGGGGCTGTGGGCCCAGGGAGGGACAGCCCTGCACTTTCCTCCCCCACCCCTTGGAGAGACACATAGGGAGGAGGGCCAGGGAGGGGCCCAAATGGACGCCCCAGAGGCCCCAGTCTGAGGGGTGACCTCCATGGGGGAGAAAGAGTTCTGAGCCCGAAGCAAGAAGCACAGTCAGAACCTAACCCCAGGAGCAGATTCTGCACAGGGAACCCTGTCTACTGCCCTAACCAAAACTGGCACCTGTGGAAATGTGGGAGTTAAGAAAGTGGGGAGTCACTGCAAGTGCTAAGCCCCAAATCACCGCAACAGCAAGCCAAGGCAGTCTGTTATAAAAAAAAAAAAAAAAAAAAAAAAAAGGATTAAAAGCCTGCCTGTGTGAGAAGAAAGAAGAAGGAAAAAGTGACCCCACGCTGGAGGGGAAGCAGAGGGTCCACGGAGCCCAGGTGCAGACCTCCACGTTTCTTGCAATTCAGCTGTGGAAATTCCCATTCCTTATTCCAACACCCTCTGGTCAGATGAGTCCCGGCCACCTGCCCAGACTCTGGCAGGGAGGAGCTGGGCGGAGGAGGCACAGGGGAGAATCTGTGTCTGCCTGTCCTTCCCCCACGTACCTCAGTCCTCCTGAGAATTTGAGGGCATTCAAACAATTTTATTTCATTTATTTATTTATTTAGTGGCCAGCTCAGCCTGCCCTGGGGGTGGGGTTGGCGCAGCATGTGGTGCTGGGGATTGAACCACAGTCCCTGCACTTGCTAGAGCAGGCGCTTTCGACCACTGAGCTATCTCGCCAGCCTGAGTTCATGCAATTTTAAAAACCCAATAAAGACGTTGAAGGATGTTTTCAAAAAGTCAGTCAGAACCTTAGAAAATATGTTCTGGCCCCTACATACAGTTGCAGGGTGGTGCTGGGATAGAGCCCCAGGTCTTGCGCACGTGAAATACAGGCTTTACCACTGAGCTACCCCCAGCACCCTCTGCCTACTTTTGTTTTGAACTTTTCTATGTTGATGATTAAGATTTCTCATAGCTTGATAAATAAAATTGATCATGTAAGCCTTCTGGTTCCTAACATTATACTTTTTTTTTTGTCTTTTGGAGACAGGGCCTTGCTACGCACTTCAGGCTGGTCTTGAGCTCACTTTGTAGCCCAGGCTGGTCTTGAACTCGCAGCCATCCTGCCTCAGCCTCCCGAGTGCTGGGATTGCAGGCATGCACCACCACACCAGGCAACATTATACTTTAAGCAGTATTATGCCAATGAATAAACGTCTGCAACTCCCAAGCCAGCAGGGCAAAGCAACCCAGGAGAGAGAAAACCACAACATCAAATCGAGTCCTGAAATGGAAATATTCAATAGCTGAGATTGTTAGGAAAGGGGAAAAACAAGAAGAGTAGTTGGTATGTGAGTCACAGCCGCTTCTCCCAGTGACCAGCTTTTAGGTCCAAATGAGGCTTCTGACCGAGAAGCCTCAGAACACTGGCTGGTGCCAACCGCACGCTTGGCTCGTCCCTGTGGAAATCAGCACCAGGAAGCCCAGGGCATGGGCGGCACAGCAGCCGGAAACTGGCCCAAGCCACACCCCTTCTGGGGCTCAATTCCTGGACGGTCCCAAGGTTCTGTCTGTACCCGTCGAGCTTTGGTGTCAGGAAAGCCTCAGAGGTCGCTCTAGCCATCCCCTGTGTGCATAGACTATTTGTCACATTCTAGGAATGTGCTCCTTGGTCACCAGCCCGCTGAGAATCGTGAGCCCTGAGCTCTGAACTGGGGCAGCGGCTCTCATTGACAACACGGCCAGAAGTTGGGACCTGAGGGCAATCCCTCTGTGCTGTGAACAGGTTGGAAGGAGGGGACTCTTTCCACGGGCAGGGCTGGCTGGGGCCTCTTGAGGAGGTGGCTGCAGGCTTGGTCTCAAGGACGGATGCACAACTGCTTGTGCCCATTCAGGAGGGGTACCCAGGGGGAGGCTGGCATGGGTGGGGCCTCCTACAGAGTTCCTCACCCTTTTCACTCTCCAGGAAGCTCCGCAGCAGCTTTCCCCACATCTGGGCCTGCAACCCCACACTACATTCTCTGCTCGCCTACAAGCATCAGCTTCAAAACCTGGAAGGATGGAAGTGCACGTGCTGGGGACATGAGCGGCAGAAGGGGGCCTGCCCGGTGCAGGAATTTGGGGGTTCATTTGCTGAACATCAGGCACCTTCCTGACTCTGGGTCAGACCCAAGCCAGTGGATATCAACTGCTAGGGCCTCTTCACTAAGCTGCAGGGTCCACTCTGCACAACAATGCACAGAGGATGTGGTGGTTCATGAAAGACCTCCAGCATCTGCCTCTTACAAAGGGAAATGATTTGGAGTAGGGTCCTGCGGGAGGCAGACCTCGGACTTTGCAGATGGCCCTGGTTTGCTGGGGTGTGCAGGTGTGAGGGAACGTGAGAAGGTGGAGCAGCCTCGGGAGCTCCGACAGCAGAGGCCATTCCATGCAGGCACTGCAGGGACCAGAATGGGGGTGGGGAGCACGCGATGGGAAGAGGTGACATGGGAGCTATGAGAGAGGGCCTGAGCTTGGGACATATGGCCAGAGAAGCCAAATGGGTAGAGTACTTTCGGGGCCCAGGCAGGGAGGTTCCCCAGCAGACTGAGCAGGTCTGAGATTGGATCCACTTTTCCTGACCCCCTGGCTGAGGTCTTTCCTGCACCACACTCTCCACGCCAAAGTGCACATCCTTGAGTGCCTGGATACATCCCTGGTGTGACTGTCTGACCTCACCAGTTGGCCCAGGAGCAACTGAAGGCTTGACCTAGAGAGGAGCTGCATGACCCCTGCTGAGGCTGTCTTGGGCCATACACAGAGGCTCTGCTCCCATCTATCTACAAAGATGCCTCGCTGGAGGCTGCGGTTGACCTCACAATGACCTCTCTCCACCTCAAAGCCTGAGCCCCGCCGGGCCATTGGTCATAGGCTGGGGCGCACATGTGAGCCCGTTGTTTTCACAGTGTTTGTTTACAATAGCAACAGGACTCCTCTTCCTCGGCAGCTAGGAGGGGCCCAGAGTAGCTGGCAGCCACAGCTTCCACAGAACAAGCCGAGGCCCAAGAAAGCATCTGCAAAACAAAGTTGAACTCAGGAAAACCTTTTTTAAATTAAAAATGAACCAAAAAATTTTAAAAGGCTCAAGCTCTTTCTCCGGCGATGACTCGTTGTCACCAACTGAGATTTGCTCTGCAGGGTCAGGGTCCCTCCCCTCTGCCACATTACTCCTTGATGAACCATGGTAACCCTAAACACAGTGTCCCTGCACCCAGGTGCCCTCAGATGCCAAGGCTGTGAGCAAGAGGCCACTGGGCATCGAGGATCTTAGAAATAGATGAAATCTCAGGACAGTAAAGTAGAGAGGTTCTTCGTTTTGTATCAACGTCCGTTTTTCCTGTAGTCCAAGCTTTCGTGAGAGTCCCAGGAGGCGCCTGTAGCTGTCAGGAAGGACCAGGTAGTGCTTTGATAACAAACAAGCCCACACTCCCAGTGTTTGATTCCAATAGTGACTTCTCAAACACACTGGCTGGAGTGTGTTTCCTGTCCCTGCTCCTCTTCTTTAACATCCAACCACCAACCTATGAGAGAATAGGCAATGCATTAGCTTTAGGGCTCTGTCCTCAAATCTCTGGCCCACACAATGTAGGGGAGGAAAGGTTTATTTAAATTCTTAGGTTAAGAAGTTTTTGTCCATGGCTGTCTGGCTCCAAGGCAAAAACGTGATGGAAGGGCAGAGCTTTAAAAAAGGGAAGATACTTTATTTGTAAGCAGGAAAAGGAAAGAAGGGGGCCACAGGGCTCTGCACAAGATACCCACAGGCCTTTGCCCAGAGCTTCCCTTTATCAGGCGATGAGGACTCTTCCCTTCTGGAACTTGCCACAACCTGATTGGCCCCCTGAGTCCCAGGCCGCAAGACCTTACAGCGGGTACCCCTGCCCTCGTACACGTTCCTTTCGGTGGGCTTTGATTTGCTCTTCCTATCCTTCTTGGCAGGGCCTCAGCCCTGCAACTTCTCGCTTGGCTGGGAGGAGTCTGACAGACAAGGTCACTTGGAGTTAGGGATTAAGCAAGGGGACATGTGAGTCTCTAGGACAACAATAGTGAACCTAAAGTGAGAATATATGTGTGGGAATGTGCAGGTGCGAGTATACATTTTATAGACTATGTAAAAGTTTCCTTTTCTTCATGTAGCTCCCTCCCCCTTTCTTCCCTATGTAGCATTTTCCTGGAGGTGAGCAGGGTGACTATTTTGGTGAGAGCACCCGGCTTCCACCTTGCTTTGTTTATCACTTCTCCCTCTGGTCTTCTGTGGCTCCCTCCGGTAAAGGTTTAACTCCTTCTAGTTGGGATTAGCCAGAAAACCCAACACAGCCCTTACTCTAGTCTCTCCCGGCTACAGACTCCTTTCCCCTGCACCAGTAGCGACAGGGAGGGAACCCACCCCTTGCCACCTCTCCACCCACATTGCTACTAGTTCTACTAGTCTGTAGTCTTTCTAGCTTATTGTACAGCCGTGCTGTGCATTTGGAACTATGTACTGAATGTCTCCTACAAACCAGTCACCTACCTCCCCGGTGGGGCGGAAAGAAACACTGCAGTTGGTGCACCACAGAGCCCAGGATACATCTTTTTTTTTTTCTTTTTGGCAGTATTAAGAAAGGGATCCATAGACTTCACACTGAACTAGAGCCCCAGCTGCCCCTTTTTTAAAATTTTGAGACAAGGTTTTGCTAAGTCACTAAACTGCCCAACCTGGGCTCTCACTTTTAATTCTCCTGCCTCAGCCTCCCAAGTAGCTAGATTAGAGGAATGTACCACTGTTTCTAGCTAGATTTATTTTTAAATGATGAATGCGTGGAATTGCATTTGTCATTTCATCTTCAGAAGCTTGGAACACAGATGTTCATGAAATAAATGAATTAGTAGATGGATAGAGGGATGGATATATGGATAGAAGGATGGATGATGGCTGGCCGGCTGGATGGACAGAGAGAGACTGATGGTAGGCCTGCCCTTCTCTTCTCTTGGCCTCAGTTTCCTCATCTGTCCACTGAGATGATGTCTAAGAGCCCCTCCCTTGATAATTGGTGACTAATGTGATCACACCGTGTGGTGTAAAATCCTTCCTTTTTAATGCAGTTAGTACCTGGTCTACAGGGTCTCACTACACAGATCAGACTCATAGTGCCACTCCTGTTTTCAGCCTACCAAGCACTGGGATTACAGGCATATGCCACCACACCCAGTCTCAATCACCATCTAAGCTCACACCCAGGGGGCAGGGCTGGGAAACCCTTCTTGTGATGTCATCTTCTAAGAGCAGTGTGGTCCCTGAAGCTGATGTCTGGCTTCTCTGGGTGACTTTGCCCCAATGACAGTGGTTCACACTGTTAGCCTGGGCCTTGGCTTCCACCTCCTTGCTGTGAAAGCCGTGTGAATTCTCCAGGGCCAGGATGGCTGCTCTAAGGCCTCTGTGACCAGGGCTCACGATCAGAGGCAGACGGATGTGAGTCTAGAGGCAGGAGTGTCTCCTCCCTGCTCTCCTGCTGCTGTCTGGATTTACCATTGAGACCCATTCTACAGAGTCCAGAGCACCTTTCCTTGTGGGTTTTCTTCCTATGTGCTGTAAGCCTTGGCAGAACTAAAATCCCTCGTGGCAGGAGCACCAGCCTCTGCACAGAGGGCCTGGGCAGAGCCAAAGGCAGGGGAAGTGTATTTTTGAGGAGGAAATCAAATCCTTAGCCCATGTTACCTAGCTGTCCCCTGCCTGAACAGCCACTCCGTCATGGCTGCCTGTCTTGTGTGGCTGGCACTGGTGGGGAGAAAGGGGGAGCAGTTGTGGAGAATAAATGCTGAGCAGAGATATAAACAGTGAGCGTGCAGGACAACTAAGAAGGCTTGGAAGATTTGACTCCAGTCTGTTCTGGAAGAATAAGAAAGCTTTTCATATCCTGAGAAGGAAGGAGGGCAACAAAGCTTAGGAAAGTTATAGGTGCCAAGCTGAACGCATGGGCTAGGTGGGGCCTATGGGAGGCCCGGGCCAGGTATGGCAGGCATGGAGTATGGCCATGGGGAGTCATCAAAGGTTTTGGCAGAGAGAAGATGCATGAAGTCTATTTTAAAGAACTTCCTTTGTGGGACCAGGTTATAGTTCAGCGGTATAAGTGTCTGCCTGGCAAGCGCAAGGTCCTGAGTCTGATCCCTGGTACCAAAAGGAGAGGAGGCTACAGAGATATGCTAATCTAGATGGGCTCTTGGAACAGAAAAACTATATTATGAAGAACAGCGTGGCCTCCAGATAGGTTGGGGATTTAACTACCAGCAACGTCCCAGTGTTGATTCATTCATTCACGTTACATAGGGGAAGCTGGGCGAAAGGTACACAGGCGCTCTGCTGCTTTGTGGCTTTTCTGTAAATCTAAAGCTTCTTAAGTAAAAGGTTTGTGCGTAGCAGGAGGGGTGGGGTGGAGTGGGGAGGTCTGGGCCCCCAGGGGGTGCAGAGGAGCTGCCACCAGCCCAGCAGTGGGAAGGACCAGGCAGCGGGGCTGGAAAAACAGGGGCAGAAACCAGGGGTGCACTGGGAGGGGGTGGGGCAGGGCTTGGTGACTTGCTGCAGTGGGGGGGGGGGCGCCATCCTGTCCAAGCCTGATGCCAGGCACGGGGGACTGGGGAGAAGAGACTATGCCAAGCCCAGCACCCGCTAGGGACTCCTGTGTTCTGATCTTGGTGCTTTTTAAGGGTAGTAGATTCTTCACACCCCATGCTGGCCAAATTATCCTGCTGGCCAAGGGCTGGATTTTTAAGATCTTCTTCCTAGATACACTTCCAGGCCAGTAAAATTAATATTTTGGTTCGTGAACTGTTCTATGAGACACAGCCACTGAGTGGAGGCTCCGGTTTTAGCCATTTTTCAAAGTGCTCCCACCATTTCTGTTTCTTTACTCTCTGCGTCTGTTTTCTTCTCACTGCAGACCAATAAGAGCAGCGTTCCTGGACTGGCCCTACTCGCTTGGGCCCTGCTGCCCCCCAAAAGTTAGGGACTGCGGCTCTCAATTTCCAGATGAGAAAAGGGTGACTCAGAGAGGCCAAGAAGCTATCTGAGGTCACAGCGAAGCTGGAAAGTGGCTGCGTTTGGTCTGTAGTCAGTCTGTCTCGAAGTAGCGTCCCCAGTCACGTCACATAGACCATTGGTGCCTAAGCAACCCTGTCGCTTGACCTCTTTTTCTTATTCCTTTGGGCTATTAAAGATACTCCTCCTCACTGTCCTCCCTGAAGGCTGACTCATGGGTTTGAAAGGTGGCGAAGGCAGAGGGGAGGGCTGGGTAGAGCCCAGTCACCTTCCCCTGCCTTGTGGCTGGAGTGACAGAGAACTCGGGCCATGAGAGACCTCAGCAGAGTGCCAGGAGCCCTGGTTCTGACCCTGGCATTGCTCCCAGGTCTCTGCCATTGGCAGATTGGGAAGGGAAGGAGAAAGGAGGAGGTGTCCCCTACTGTCCTGCCCATGGGTGGCCCCTTCCAGTGAACCCAGGTAGCCCTTGCACAGTTACTAAAATCAATGATGAGCTGGTTATTGTGGCCCAGGAAGGAGGATCACAAGGGACGAGTTGGAAACCATGTTGTTTCTAGGCTTCTAGAAAAGCCCAAGCTATGGCTGAGATGACGCCAGAGAGACAGGGCTTCCTCGGCCCTCAGGAAGGGAGCCGGAAGTCTGTGGGCAGGCGAATCCTGGGGACTTCCCCAGGGCCCACTGCTGGGGCAGTGCCGCACCATCCTCCGGGGGCTCTGGCCTCCTCAAGGATCCAGTCATTCCTGCACCCGTCACCAGCCGGGTCTGGGGGCCCAGTGACACTTAGGGTGGCTTTTCAGGGTAGGATGGACATTTCTCACACCACTGCCCAGAGCGAGGCTCCCTGCCCTCCAGCTCCTGACTGGAATCACCCACCTGTCCCAGATTCTCCCCTCCCAGCCTCCACTCCCCCGTCCTGGTCCTACCTGAGGGATGATGCCCCTAATGTGCGAAAGCTTCCTTGCTCCTGGCCAGCACCTCCTGTCGCTTCTGCAGAGCACCCCACGGGCAGACCGCTTTTCCCTCCAGTGCGGGTTCTGCTCCTCAGGGCAGTGAATTAAGGTTCCCTAGGCAGCTGTGGGAGCCTGCTTACGTGGGTTCCTCTTCTTGCACAGGCCTACACAGGCTGTCAGTGACCATTCAGACAGGAACAGGGGGACAGAAGGCTTCCAGGGGTCAGCCCCGGGGCAGACCGACTTCAGCTTCTGCAGCACGTTTAGCTCAATACAGAGATGCTTGTATTATGCACAGAAGTTAGGGCTAAATTAATCATAGCTTCATAGAGAGAAAGCAAATGAAAAATGCAAGCTATTCAAACAAAAAAAATATATATGCACAGTCCCCTAGGTGGCCAATTCTGAACAGACGTAATCATGCTGATAGAGTAAGTACTGTGACACAATCATGTGGAAAAGATGGGAGCTTGGGAAATTGTGTGTGTGTGTGTGTGTGTGTGTGTGTGTGTGTAGACCGGGGAAGAAATGTCAGAGAGCTAAGCTGCCCTCTGTGACAATTAGTGGTTAATGTCTAAAACTGAAAACTCAAGAATCAAAGTTGAAGAAACATCTGCCCGCATGTCCGTGGCGGTAGCAGTCACAGCCACCATTCACGGAATCAACCCATGTCCTTCTACAGGCGAAGGGGCAAAGACAGTGTGGCGGACACGTACAGGGATGACGAGGCCTCTGAAACACACGGTGTGCAGGGACCTGCAGGGTGTCGCGCTGAGAGAATCAGCCAGGCACAGAAGCAGGAACGCTGCACGAGCTCACCAGGAAGAGGAAAAGCTAAAAAAATAAAGTCACGTTCCTCGCTAGTGTAAGCACCTGAAAGAGAAGATAAAATGTGAAAGGTACCACGGGGACCGGGGAGGGAAAGAATCTGCGCAAGGGAAGGGAAAAAATATATTGATGTATATATGCGAGATAGCTTGGATCCGCTTGTACTGCTGATTTCTGTCGGTCTATTGAAAGGAGCAGTTCATGCTTAATTCTTTCTTCTTTTTAACTTCATATATATGTGTGTGTGTGTGTGTGTGTGTGTGTGCGCGCGCGTGCGCGCGTATATATATATAATATATATACTAATTTTGTGTGTTTGTATCTGGTAATCTAAACAACTAACTTGAAGATAACATTATGTAATAGAACAACCAGTCTATTATTTTGCTTAGAAAAATTCTATTTTCTCTTTCTTTCTTTCTTTCTTTCCTTTTGTGGCCAGCTCAGCCCACCCTAGGGGCAGGGCTGGCACAGCATGTGATGCTGGGGATCAAACGTTGGTCCCTGTGCTTGGCTAAGCACCACTTTAGACTTCTGAGCTATCTCACCCGCCCCTGTATTGTTTCTAATGTTCTTCTTCTTTTCTTTCTTTTTTTTTTTTTTTTACCATTTTGTGTTCTCCTTAAAAAAAATAAGAAAGAAAAAATTAAGAAGTTATTTTCTACCATAGAAGAAGTTAAAATGGTGGTCACCATGGTTTGGAGATGGGGACATTGTGGGGTCAATCGAAGGACACAAAACTTCTACTAGACGGGAGGCAGAATCCCAAGAGATCTGTCATACGTCATGGTGCCTACCGTGAACAGTATGTGGTAAACCCAAAAGTTGCCAAGTAAGAAGATCAGTGAGATTATGATCATGCTGATGAAGTTCGTGTTAGCTCGGCTTAGCCAGCCTGGGACGCACACCCACACCAAGACTTCCTGTTGTGTGCTATAGCCACATGTGATTTCTTATCTGTCAGTTAGAAAAGAAAAAGAAAAATCAAAAGTCAAGATTATAAGCCTAGGAATATGTGGGTAAATACATCTCAAAAGCAGCTGCCTGTGGCCCGCCAGATAGCTCAGTGGATTAAAGCTCCTGCTTAGGCAGACGCAGAGACGGGGGTTACAATCCCCAGCCTGCTGTGCCACCTCCGCCCCTGGGGCACCCTGAGATGAGACTGAGACTGGGCGTGGTGGCACATGCCTGTAATCCTAGCACTTGGGAGGCTGAAAAGCAGGAGGATCACGAATCAGATCTGTGTAATGAGATCCTATAGACCCTGTCATAAATAATTTTTTTTAAAAAAATAGCTGCCTCTAGGAGATGTAGAAAGGTAAAACCAAAGACTACTGTTTTGTTACAAAGTTCACGGCACTGCTTGATTTCTTAGTACCGAGCCCATACACATATTACTGTGATTAGAATTATATAAAAGCACTAAACAGTAGGAAAAAATAACTCAGCTGCTTTTACTCCCCAGTACCGGACCTGGATGTACGCGCTGTGTCTCTACAGTGGCCAAGCAGGGCAGGGGGACAGCAAGTCCTCTGGGGCTGTTCCTTCCCCCAGGGAAGGGTTCCTCCCCTTGCGTCATGGTGGCAGTTGGTTCGTGTGGTCCAAGCCCAGAGTAAACGAGCCCCTCACCATTAACCCACATGCCTGGCGTTAGTGCAGCAGGAGGAGAGATTAGGTGGAGGCATGCTTGGGAAACCCTGGCGAGCCAGGCCTGGGCTGTTTGTTTTTTGCCTCTGTGTCACAGACGCTTCTGGTAACCATTGTTCCCAAGTGTGGTTTTTTAAAAACTTACTCTCTGCAAATTCCATGGGTAACCCAGACTGATTTGTCCGTCTAGGAATTCGAGGGGCTGAGAGTAGAAAGAACGTTTTACAGGCAACGAGGGACCAAAGCCAGCAGGCTCTGCAGAACCCACCCAGGTCTCCGCACTTGGAGGATCACACCTCGTTAACACAACCCTACCCTCTCCAGGTTGGTTTTAACAAGCTGCCCTTCAGTGGGCTCTGGCCTCTAGTCAATGCTTTGCCGGCAAACCATTGTTTGTCCTGGAACTGGGAAAGTTCCCCAGTGCCCCAGAGTGGGACCCAAGCCCCATCCAGCAAGGGGCTCCTGCTTTGCCTGTCAACATCTCTGTTGATGTTCTGCCCCCACCCCCACCGAAAGCAATCACACAGTTTTCTGTAATGCATTCTAATTCACAAAGCATCTCACCGTCTGACCTATGGAATACCAACCCAGGATGAGCAAGGGTTATTATTTCCATTTACAGGTGGGGAAACTGAGGCTCGGTGAGTTTAAGGGATTTGCCCATGACTACACAGCTAGAAATGACAGAATGGGGACTTAAAACCAAGCTCCCCCAGGCCAATATCAAGACGAGACACCTGACAGTGGTGACCCCAGCCTCAGTGCTGGTCGCCCTGTGCGGTCATGCCTTGCATGGACTCCACACCTTTCTTAAGGAGGATGTGACATTTGCTTCACTTCACAGGTTGGACTGACAACATCAGAGACGGCACGACTTGTTCGAGGCCACAGAGCGGAGGGTGGGCGGAAGTTCAGGCTTAGATCTTACCTCTTCGTGTTCGAGATCAGCGTTTGTCCTTTTGTTCAAAGTGGTGTCTCTCTCCTCGTGCCCCCCTCCCTCCACGTATTCCTTTGGTGCCCTTCCCTTCCCCTCTGTCTCCCATCCTGTGTCTGTCACCTTTCTGTTACTGGGACAAAATACTTCACATGCACAGCTTGAAGGAGGAGAGGTTTATTTTGACTCATGGTTTTAGAGAACTCAGTCTGTGGGGTGCTGGCTCCAGGGTAGAAGCAGAGTGGCAGCAGGGCCTGGTGGTGGAAGTTTGCTTATCCCATGGCGGTTAGGAAGCTGAGAAAGAAGGGCAGATCTGGTGTGGAAGAGGGCAGGACCAGGACATGCCCTTGTGGGCCATACTCCAGGGACAGTGCGCCCAACCAAGCCCCACCTCTAAGAGCATTGTGAGCTGCAAACTCTCAGCAGGTCATTCCGTCCATGGGGTCAGTGTCCTTGTGGTCGTTCACCTTCCAAACCCACTTCTGGACACATAAATCTTTTGAGGAAGATTCTAGATCATACTGTGGCATCTTCCTCCACCACGCTCATTACAGGGGATGATCAGGGCCAGCGCTGCCACCTGTCACCTCCCTGTCTTACCTCAGAACCACAGAAACAACCCATGTTGTTGGAGATGGGGCTGTGTAAGGGTTAAGTTGCTGACCACAGGGTTCTCTCAGTGGGTGGGAGAAGCCCATATTCATAGCCTCTGAAGGCAAGATAAGGTTGTAGCTGAGGATGCTTGGCCTTCGCTCCAATTCAAGGGCAATAAACCATCAATCTTAGAAGTAAGACAGTTCCCTTAATTAGCAAGATTTACTTCCTAGTATGCCTCTGTTCTAACTTCCCAACACCCTGCTCATTTTTGTGGGCTTTTGCCTCAGATATACCTACCTCTTCCTGCACCCCCCTCAATTGTTAAAGACCTAATAAATACAAACTATTCAGAGAAATTTTTATCTGATCTCTGAGAGAGTCTTGACTTTGCTGGACTCACTACAAACCATACTTACCTTTTGTCTTTATTTAATCCTTTTCCATATACTTGTCCATAAGACCAGCCTCTAATACACCTTAACGTCACAGAGCCACAAAGGCAGGCTCCAGGATCAGAAGAGAAACCAACCCTAAAACCTTGGGAAAGGTTAGGCTGCAGTCAGAGGCCCGGGGTGATAAGACTCCTTGGTGTTGTCTATGGAAGAAACCAACCACGCATCCCCGGGCTCACCATGTCACTCAGCAAATCCTGCAGTCACCTGTAGCTGCCTAAAAGTGGGTGACGTAGGAGGATAAGGCCTAGGGGTGATGAGCAGGAGAAGGAAGCATGTGTGAAGCTGGTGGGGGAAGGGATTGGCTGCACCTTCAGATCTGTGCTTGGATTTTCCTCCGGGCGTGGGTTAAGTGTGCTGGTCCAATCTTGGCTCTACCTGATGCCCACTGCAGGACCTTGGATGGGTACATTTTTCCCCTCATGTTCTTCATCTATAAAATGGGGAGAGGATGGCCTTGGTCGAGTTGTCACTAGGACACAATGAGCTTATAGACAAAGCAAATACAAGCTGGGAAGTGGTGGTCACTATTGATGTCAAGAATCAACATTGCCCTGGGTTTCTTTCTCGTGCAGCTAAAAGTCTACCCTAGCACGCCGGGAGGAGGCTGGGAACGTCTTCTAGGCCTGCACGGCGGGAGCCTGGACAACTGGCCCTGCCAGGACAGAACCGCCCATAGGGCCAGCATCCCTGTCCTGTCTTCCACCAGCCACAGGCCCTCAAGCCTCTCACCTGCCCCTAGGGCCCTCCACCAAGCAGAAACTAGAACTCACTGCCCTGCTAGATTTTGGGCTGGGTAAGGCTGGACACTTTGTGCCCACTGCTGAGGCCACGGTCTCTTGCCCTTATCTGTGGGCCTCCCTTGGAAGATAGGCCGATGACTCGTCATCCTGGCTGGCCCTGTGGCGTCCTCAGTCACTAACACTCACCTCGCCCTGCTCGCGGTAGCCTCACTGCAGCGAAGAACTCGGGCCAGGCACACTCTGCCTGCTCCCAGTAGCTGGGCCTTGGAGCCTACAAAACCTGACACCATTGTCACGGGGTCATCCCCAGCGGGGCCAAGACCAAAATCAGTGCCAAGTCATTCAGAGAGAGAGCTGCTGTTTATCAAGCAGAGAACAGGGGCCGCTGGACCCGAGGGTGCCATGAAGCTCTGCCTGGTTTGGTCAGGAAAACTGCGCCCCCTACTTGCCCAGGAGTCTTCATCCATCATGGCGGCTGCCATGGGACAGAACGGAGTCCAGACCTGGGGTGTTGTCTTCTGGTAGCGCTGCAGGTCTCATGAGGGAAATTCTCCCTCCCCATTGGCCTGGGTGGCTGCTGGTGGCAGCTGAGCTGAATTCCCAAGAACCCAAAGAACCTCTACGAGCTAGCTGCTGCTGTGTAACAAATCTCCCCCCAATATATATGGCAGTTGGCTTCAGAGAGAATATCAGCCACCAAGATGGACTCTGTAGGGTCTCTTAGGATTGGATCTTAGAAGTGAGAGCCTCTTCCTCCAGCCACGCTCTATTGTTCGCAGAGTAACCCTGGTAACGAGCAGGAGGCTGCCACACAGGGTATGATCACCAGGCCGAGTGGACTCATCTTGGAGACCAGACAGTGGAGTAGCGTTCAGAGGAGGGAGAGGTGTGAACGGCAGCAGCTCCGGCTCAGCCTGACCCAGTATTTACTAACACATTTCTGGGGAAGAAGTAGACAGGAGTCCGAGCCCTGGGAGCTTTACAGCAACAGGATAAAGTGCAGAGTCCTGTTCTGAGTGGCTGTGGGATAGGAGAAGCTGGGGATCAGCAGACTCTGAAGATCTGAAGGCACAGACATCCACCACAGAGATCCCAGGGCTGCTCACATGGTGACCTGCTCAGGTATGCTCAAGGGGACCTGGGGCAGAGGATCAGGTCTCCAGCAGGGACTGGAGGGACAGTGAGCTTGAGGTCACTGGTAGAGAAGAAACCATGGAAGCAAAGGCCCACAGGAAGAAAACCAGCCAGTGGTATTCAGGGCATGGTTGCCCCGGCCCTTGCTGCTACCCAAACCCGTCTCTTCTCACGTTGCCTGCCAGAGTGGGCTCCGCTGCTTTCCAGCAGGGAGTTTACTTTAGCTTCCAGGTGACTGTCTGCTCCAAGCCCTGGGCCCCAGCCAGACCTCCAAAGTTCCTGCCAGCACCCCTCTCCTTGCACTCTGCTCCCCATCCCCTCCTCCCATCTCCAGCTGCCCCACATCTGGCTTGGTTCTACTGGAAACTTCATCTCTTGGGAAGGGGGGCACGCGGGCTGCCACAGACCAGCCAGCAAATTCCTGATGTGTGAACAGGTTTTCATCAAAAGATTTGCAAGCTCCGGACAGCCAGACGTGTCTCTTTGGGTAACGACATTTGCAGGACCCAAGGCCAGGCTTCCAGCTCCTGGGTGCGGGAGCTCAGTCTCCTGTGCTGTCACCTCTGAGTCCCAGAATCCCCAAGCCAGGCCCCTGAGGCCTTCTATTCCTTCTAACTGGGACAAATCCAATTTGTACAGACCAGCCATCCCACTCAGGAGCCAGTGGGGTTCCAGCCCCAGGCCTGGTCCCCCGGGAGTGGCCAGCAGCCTCCTTTATCCAGCAGCCATGACGGTGACCACAGCCTCCCCCTCCCTTCCAGGTTCCCCCTGGGCTGGGCTGGCCCTCTGTTGATTGGACAGTATTTCCAGTGTGTCTACAAGAGAGCTCCCACAAGGGGGCAGCACTGGACACAGTGCTCTTAAATAGCCAATGGCCCTCCCCCGTGGGTGAGCTCTCTCCAGTCCAGTGGGGAAGGTGGGGTGCCCTTTCCCCCACCCCGATTGCTTGAGCTGAGATGCCCTTTTCCGGCCCTCGGACTGGGCCTTACACCCTGGTGCTCCTGGCCCTCAATCTCCTCAGCATTCCTAGGCCTCCAGCTGACACACAAACCCTAGAGCTCAGCTCCATAATCGTGTTATCCAATTCATGAATAAACCTGAACTTCCACTGATCGCCTAAGAATCCTGTTTTGTGGCAACCCCTGAGTGACCCAGGATCCCTTAGAAGGGTAGGAAAATCAGAGCCTGAGACCTCAGTTCAGGTCACCCTGGACTTGTGGGCCACCTCTGGCTAATCAGCAGCTGTCCTTGTCCTTGGGACTCCCTGGGCACCTGGTCCATCGCAAGATTGCCAGGAAAGTGAGCCCATGAGTCAGTGCCGTGCTAAGCGTTGGCCCTGGCTGCACCCACTGTCGCAGGAGTTAGTGTTTCTTGGCTTCAAGATTCCTCAGGGTACCAGCATTAGCAGGAGATTTACTATTTTTTCAATGTTATTATGTTTTATTTTTTCTGTATTGGGTCTCACTATGTAGCTCAGGCTCATAGTGATCCTCTTGTTTTCAGCCTCCCCAGTGCTGGGATTATAGGTGTGTGCCACTACGCCCCAACTGGGGTAGCCAGCTCAGTGTGCACTGGGGGTGGGGCTGGTACGCACCCAGAACACGGTATTGAACCCCGGTCCCTGGTCACCCAAGCAGGCACTTAGACTGCTGAGCTATCTCGCTGGCCCTAGTAGGGGATTTAGACCAGGTCATCCCCTTCAGGGCCTCCCATCAAGGGGTTTAAAGGGAGAAATGCTTCTAGGGGAAGAGAACAACCCAGGACTCACTGTGGTCATCTGTGTGTCATTATTCAGGGTGTCATGAAGGGTTCCAAAACCCCTCTTGCAAAAAATCTGTAAGGCTGGGATGGCTTTTTGATTGATTGATTGATTGATTGATTGATTATTTTTTGATACAGGGTCTTGCTATGCAGTTCAGGCTCACAGCAATCTTCCTGTCTCAGTCTCCCTAGTGCTGAGATTAGAGGCGTGTACCACCATGCCCAGTTCCAGGGTCACGGCATGTGGTATCCAGGATCGAACTCAGAACCATGAGCTTGCCAGGTACGTATTTATGCCTCCGAGCTATCTTCCCAGCCCTTATTTATTTAATTTTTTTATTTTAAAGAGGAATAAAATGAAACAAAATTTCAAAACAAGAGCATAGAAGGGTAATTCCTTGCTTTAATTGTGCATTTCACCACCACGTTGATGGTGACGTCAGTGACAATAACTCATGGCTTCTGAGTGAGAACCGGGTAAAGGGGGCTTGATTTTTCCCTTGCTCTCCCCTGCCCTCTGCCTGCCACACCTGTGAAACCAGAGAGGCGTCTCGGCAACCACTCTGCTGTGCTGGGGGGCCCCCGGCTAGGGCACTACTATGGGCTGGGCTGTGTCCTGCAGAAAATATATTCAAGCCCAGGAACAATGAGTGTATGTGATCTCATTTGGAAATAGAATCCTTGTAAATTCACAAGTAAGGCGAAGTCATAGAAGGGGGAGCTTCCGTATGACTAACATCCCTAAAGGAAGAGGAAGGGACACACACAGAGGCACCCAGGGATAACTTGTATGAGGAGGGAGGCAGAGGCAGGAGGATGCTGCGTAAATCTAGGAACCTTAATTTCGGACTTCAGCTTCCATATGTTCGAGAGATGTTTGTTCTGCTGTTTTGTTTTGCTTTTAAATATTGATGGTTGAACTCAGGGAATTCAAATTGGTCTATATTTTCTTAAAACTTGCTGAACTATTAGGGTGCCCAGGCTGGGCTCAAACTTGGGATCCTCCTGTCTTAGCTTCCCAGAGTGCTGTGATTACAGGTGTGTACCACCCAGTGTATTCAGAAGCCCTATGAAACTAGGTCCCAAGCAGCACTTTAGGGAAGGCTTCCCAGAAGAAAGGCTGTATGAGTCAAGAACTGGAGGCAGGTGTAAAATCAGGGCCATGTATGTGTAGAAATAAAGCCCTAAAACCACATTAAATAGCTGAGCATAGTGCCACACCTGTAGTCCTAGCACAGGAGGCAGGAGGACTGAGGTAAGTTCCGGGCCAGCCTGGGCTACATAGTGAGTATGAGGCCAGCCTGAACTGCATAGCAAGACCGTGTCTCAAAAACAAAACAAGAAAACCACAAAACCAAGTCAAATGAAAGACTTGGTGATGAGGTAGGGGTTTAAAAGCGCACATGGCAAACTATGGAAGCTGATGGGGAGAGAGCAGCCAGATCCCGCTGCAATGGCAAGTAGGGACACTGAAATGACACTCCATAGAGCTGAGACAAAAACCACGGCTAGCAGGGAAGCAGAGAGCCAAAATCAAATTGAACAATACATAAGTTGAAGTGGAAGCAAGGACTGGGGTAAGCCACCCAAAGAAGGCCCAAAATTAAAGGGGAGTAACATGTCGAGGTGTGGTGCAATCCTGTGACCAGTGTCCTCAGGCCTCAGCTGCACATGGACTGGTCAGCATCCAGAGTCCATTGTCTCTTCAGAGTAAGCCTCAGAGGAGCTGACCAGTTCAGGTAAATTCTCCAGAACTTGGAATAGTGTATCTAAAGCTGGATTTCTGAAACTTGTAGAGGTAGTTAATACGTACCTGGGTTATACATGTGTGCAGCAGGGTCCACAGGTATAGCTGGCCTTTTAGCTAAACTTCTGTTTGTGGAGTTAGTGACAGGCTGTTTCTTTATAGTGTTTCATTCTCTCAATTTTTAGAGCCCGTGGCCTGTGTGTTATATGTAGTTTCTATTTAGTTATTTCTGCTATGAAGGCAGGCCCATTGTTGCTACCAGTGTCAGAGCTAGGCCGTCTCTAGGCATGATTTTTCACAGCAGGATCTTACAAACCTTTGTTGCTCTCCCAGCTTGGGTAGAGAATGCTTGGGCCCAGCCCAAGAAGGTGTAGATGGTCACTAAGTCTATGCGTATATCCAGGTGGAGGTCAGGGCTGATGACAGGTGCTGAAGCCTGAGCTGGCTGCAGGGGTCCGGGTGCTACCACTGCAGCTTGAGATTGCAGAACATAAAGTGGGGGCAGGGTTGGCTCTGAAGAAGATGGGTCCTCTGGGAGTGACAGCTAAAGTTACCCTGGTTGGGGTTGATGTTTCCATCCACCAGATCCCCAGAGGGGACTTAGGGTGAAGATTTGGCATTGTTGGTGGCAGGTTCCCAACCAGCAGAGGGGAGCAGCAGCTTGTCCAAAGTGACCACCTTGTCCAAAGTGACCACAGTGTATGTAGCCTATTGGACTCCATTCCTAACAGAACTGCTTCCATCTGCAAACATGATGCACTCACATCTGTCGGGGGCCGTTTTTAGGTCCAGTACAGCATGTTGCAGTTGGACGGTTAGGTCTTGGCCTAAGGGAGCTGGTCAGTCTTTTCTATCAGAAGGACAATAGTTATTAAAGTGCAAAGGCAAGGGGGAGGCAGCCTGAGCGACTGGATGCGAGCACTTTCATGGTGGCCACTGGGCACTCCTGGGGGCTGCCAGTCAGAGTAAAAGGTATTGTTTTTGTGAGCTCAAGGATCCACCTTCAGGGCCGGCCAAATAGCTCAGTGTATTAAAGTGTCTGCAAGCAGGAGCAGGGGCCAGGGGTTCAATCCCCAGGCCTGCCATGTTGGCCCAGCCCCTTGGGCATGCTGAGATAGCAATTGAGACTGGGCATGGCGGCGCATGCCTATAATCCCAGCTCGTGGGAGGCTGTAAACATGCGGGGATCCCTATGAGTCCGATCTAGTAGTGAGACCCTAAACTCCCTGTAGACCCTTCCCTAAAAATACAAAAAATATTTTTAAAAAAGGATCCAGCTTCTATCGAATCCAGCAGCTTCAAGAAATTTGCAGTTTCTTTCTTGTAACCAGTTTCTGCCAGATATTGCAGTAGAGCTCTCGGGCCTTTCCAGCAGACACCTTGTGTGTCATTCATCAGACGTGCAGTGACATTTTGTATCATGAAACGAGCTGGGTCAGCTGTGAGAACTTCTCCAAAGAGGGTAACCAAGGTTTTGAACCTCAGGAAGATTGAGTCCAAGTCAGTTGACTTTTGAATTGAGAATTAGGTTCTCTGTGAAGATGGGGTTGCTGATGGGAAGCAATCAGAAGAAAGCATTTTTAAGGTGCAGGCAGGTGGACCAGCTGGCTGTGGGTGGCAGAAGACTGAGGCAACGTACATGGAGGGCAATCATGGTGGCTCTGGCAGCTTGGAGATCCTGAACTAACTCTACAGGCAGGAGAGGTATATTTATGTTTGTCAGTCTGCAGATATTTTGCAGTTTTGAAGCCTTTTCTCCCCTTGCTCTAGGGATCATGATAGAGCTGGAAGGGGCAGAGAAACCGGCTATCCTGGAGCCAAATCTGCTGTTAGGGTCTCCC
Source organism: Tympanoctomys barrerae (assembly GCA_002564285.1). Classification (NCBI taxonomy): domain Eukaryota; kingdom Metazoa; phylum Chordata; class Mammalia; order Rodentia; family Octodontidae; genus Tympanoctomys; species Tympanoctomys barrerae. The sequence goes on from NDGN011395146.1 coordinate 28,423, forward strand.
TGGAAATAGCAGGGGAGTTCCCAAACCCTTGCGGCAATTGCGTAACAGTTCAACAGGGTGTATGGGTTGGGAACTGCAGAACACAAGGTGATGACTGCATCATTGATGGTACGGAGATCCCCCCCCAAGGTGATTAGCAGTCCGTCAGGCTGCTGTGTGGCTGGGTGCCTGTTTGTGCTCCCCAAGACATCTGACAGCAATGGGGTTTGAGGTGAGGCAGCACGGTCTTTAGCTCGTATCTCTGGGAGGAGAGGTTTCAGAGCTGCAGGATTGTGATTATACGTCTCAGGCTGATGCGGGCATCATCTTCCTCTCAAGAAACAGTCAGAGTTAAATGTCCAGGGTTACATGAGAAGGAGGCTGACTGGCTTGGTGCAAAGAAGCAGGTTGCTTCTAACTCAAAGAGGAGGTCTCGGGCTGGTGAGATAGCTCAGTGGTCTAAAGCGCCTGCTTAGGCAAGCATGCAGGGACCTTGGT
>NDGN011395207.1:0-14291 GCA_002564285.1 Tympanoctomys barrerae
CCCACCCACCCACCCACCCATCCATCCATCCATCCATCCATCCATCCATCCATCCATCCATCCGTCCACTCACCCACCCACCCCATCCATCCACTCCTTTATTCATCCAGATTATTCACTCATTCACAAATCCATACCTCTATCCAACCATACACTTATTCATCTTTCAAGCTGTTAATTTACCCACCCAGCTGTTCTCCCTCCCATCCACCCATGCATATTCATGGCAGGCCTTGTTCTATGGGCTGTGGGAAAAAGTGTGAATAAGACAGACAGGGCCCCTGTGCTCACTGACTGAGAGGCCCTTTCCACAGCTCCTGTTTCTGGGGACCCCTGCAATGAGTCCCAGGTCTCCTGCTTGGAGTTATGGCACATAGTGGGAAGAAAGAGCAAGAGATAGAATAGGGTTCATAGCAGCTGTTCATGGGGAGCAAAACGACACAAGGCACCAGAACCTTGGCATTTATTTGTTACATCTGAGTCAAGGGCAGCAGGTGTTTCTGGGAACAGCAATGGCAACTGTGGCGGGCTAGGATCAAGAGCAGAGTGTTCTTGGAGGACAAGGCTGAAACAAAAGGCAGTAAGGAAGCCAGTTTCCCCAGGGGCCTCACTGTCTTCAGCAGGTCTGATCCTGACCTGTGAGCACCACAACAGCTGATTTCCAGCCATGACTGGAGCAAAACGGAGTTTTTGTGTTCCAATCTGGCTCAAAGGGCAGAACAAGGACAGCCGAGAGTGTTCCCTTGACTCAATTTATAATTTGGAGTCCCCAACAACTCACCCTATATTTTACTGGAGGACATGAAAATGAACAGATAAATGGTTATTTCAGGAGATGTGGGTCCCTGGGATGGCTGTGGTGGGCACTTCATGAGGAGCAGGGCAAAGTATGAGAACCAGGTCACATTTCTCTGACTTCAGGGTCATGGCTGTGTAGTGTGGGGAGGATAAGAGGCCAGTGAGAAGTGGCGGTGCTCAGTGCTGTGGAGGCTGAGCAGGTAGAGGCCCAGGACCAGGGGGGAAGGTGATGAGACAGCTGCACAGACCTGGGTCCTGTGGGCATGGTGGGTGCCAGGCTGAGTCCTGGAGTGAAGGTGGCCAGATCTGAGGTGCTCCAGAAGGTAGATCTGAAGGGGCATGGATAGAGGTGGGGGCCAGTTAAGATCTTGTAGTTGCAGTGGGGTGATGGGAAGAAAGTGGGAGTGTGGGGGCACCCAGCAAGGCACTGGTGGCCATTGAATGGGACCCAAGCTTCCTCCTAGCTGAGCAGGAATGGCAAGAAGAGCTGCTCTGCATGTCAGCGCCCTTCATCCAGGAAGCCAGGCTGCCCTGCTCATGACAGCAATGCAGACGTGGTCCCCACACGTGTGTGCTCGGGCCCAAAGGGCTCAGACCATCAAAGTCCCCAGACAGGTCAGGATCAAACCCACAGGATGGAGAGTCCAGGCCTGGCATCCAGGTCAGCCTCCACATAACTCTGCAGAGGGGACACAGGGACAGTGGGCCATGGTCACCCTGTTTCCAAACTGGCTCCCAGCTGCAGGCTGCACAGTGCGTGGGCCCCCAGCCCTGGGACTAGGGTATCAACAGAGACCACGGTCCACTCTGACCATGACTGTCAGCACCACTGAGACTTTGTCTTCTGCCTTGTTGTCTGTGTGGCAGAGTAGACTCTGTGGACCTGGTGCCAGCACTCAGAGGCAGATCCTACCACCCCATAGGCACACAGGAAAGCAGGCTGCATCTCCTGGGCTGGAAGGCAGGCACTGAAGCCACTGGGCAGGGCAGGTGGTGGCCAAATCAGGACTCTGATTAGGGCCAGCAGAGGAGGGAAGTATCTGGGTGCCTAGGGGCATCTGGCCTTGCTTGGGTGCAAGGTGGGGAGCTGGGGCTGCTGTGGATAAAATGCAACTGTGTTGGCCACAGAGTTGGGGTGAGGGAAGGTAAAGAACATGTGCCGTGGCCAGAGCACTCCTGGCCTTGTGAGCCTTGCTTTTGGGTCATTCAGACAGTCTTTACATGAGCTGGGCAACCTATAGAAACTTCCAGAGTCAGCTGGAACCTTCCAGAATCTTTAGGAACTTGCTGGAACCTTCCAGAACCTTTTAGAACATTCCAGAACCATCAGGAACCTGCCAGAAACTTCCAAAACCTTCCACAACATGCAGGAACCTTCTAGAATGTGCTGGAACACTCCAGAGCCTTTCCAGAATATGTTGGAAATTGCTAGAATGTTCCACTGTCTGGTGTGACCTTCTGGAACTTTCCAGAACCTTCTACAATGTGTTGGAAGTGAATTGCTCAACGTTGCTATAGAACATTTCAGAACCTTCTAGAACTTTCTGAAACCTTCTAGAACTTTCCAGAGCCTTCTTAAACCTGAAGGAACATTCTACAACATGCTAGAATCTTCCAGAACCTTATAGAACCTTCTAAAATGTATGAGAACCTCTTTCTGGAACCTTCTAGAATTTGCTGGAACTTTCCAGAACCTAAAACTGGCTAGAAACTTCCAGAACCTTCTGGAATTTGCTGGAACCTGCATGAACTTTCCAGAACTTGCTGGAATCTGCATCATATCCATTCCAGGCCTTCTGAGGGACCAAGTTGGACTCACCTGCAGGGCACAGACTGGGCTTCTCTGTTGTGGGTACCACCCTTTCCCCATGGTGACACTGGATGTTTTTCTGGCATGTGGTGTGGAAGGAATGAAGTGTTTCTTTGGGCAAAAGGGGAATATAGTTGTACAAGTTGCTCTCAAGCAGCCAGATGATGGCTTAGGAAGGCAGGGTTGGGGACAAGAAGGACCGGTGATGAAATCCTACGCGTGACCCTCCGCCAGGGAGCTGTACTCAGGAACACACTGCTGCTCTTCCTGCAGGGATGGCCGTGATTAGAATATTTCAAAGCAGAGAGGGGAAAGTCAACTGACTCTCAGCTGTCACCAAAGCTGTCACCTCCCTCTCCCAGCTGGCGGTCTTGACATTTCTGTCCCCAGCTCATGACTCAGCGGGTCCCACAGACTGGCTCTCCAGACGGTGGGGCTGGAGTCTTAGGGCTGTGAACAATGGATCACAGTTCTTGTCCCAGGCACAGGCTCGGAGGTGTGGCACACGTGGTCTCTTGGCCTCAGGTGTGTTTACAGAAGGCACTGCTGGGCTTCCCCGAGGGGAATGACATGCCTTTTTCTCTTTCCTGAAAAAATAAGTGGGTCTCTCCTCTTGATGAAGGGACAGGAGCTGGGGAAAAGCGCCTTGGGGGTGACATGGTTTCTGTTGCTAAGTCTGCTCGGGCCTGGGAAGGGGCCTCTTCTCTGAGGGTGGAAGGGCACTTCCTTCTCCATGCGACACCCAGGCATGGGCAGCAGCACGGCCCTGCCTGCAGGCTGCTCCAGCCTGTGGGGCTCACACCGAATCTGGGTTCCACCAGGACGAATGCACCTGGCATCCTAACATGGCTTTCTGGGAAGAAGCGATGATTGCTGAAGTCCCTTGGGCCTCCCGGCCAGGGTGGAGGCTTCCCTGGAGCACTGCTGTCCCTGGACTCTGCCATCCCGAGATGCTGGCTCTGCCGCCTTCTGAGAGGCCCCTGCTCAGGTCTCAAAGACCACCCTGTGACCAGGGCTACTAGGAGGCACAGGCCAGGGCCAGGGCCAGGGCCAGGCAGACAGGCAGTAGGCAGGCAGAGGCTCGGGGACACATTAGCCAGTCCTCGAGTGTCCCCAGGGCTCACATGTCAGATCCAGCCCAGGGGACAGGAGCAGCTGTCCGTAGGGTGCCTTGGGCTACTGCCTCCTCTCCATGGACTGCAGCATGGTGGGTGGGCTGGGCTGAGGTGTGGTGGCTCAGCCTCTTGGGTGACCTTCCAGGGGGCCTTCCAGCTTGCTCAGTGGCCTGTCCAACCAGAGCAGCAGACCTGTCACCAATGTGTCTGGGGCTGTCTGATGTCCGTCTGCCAGCTGGCGGGGCTCCCCAGAGCCCTCCCTCCTCAGGCCACCAGCCTCCCTGTGGCCACTGCCCGGTGCTGCCATTAGCTGCCCGAGACAGTGAGGAGCTGCTGCTCCGAGGGGTGCGAGGGCAGAATCCTGCCCCGTGAAGACCTGTACCCACTGCTAGATGTCACCAAGACCATAGGAGCACATGGCAGCTCATCTGCTTAGCCCAGGGACACTGGCTGGGGACAGCCTGTGTCCCAGACAAGGGCAGGCTGGAGCTCTGCGGCACACAGCCCTGGGAAGCTTAGCGCCACAGCGAGGGCCTGATGATGCTAGTGCCCTGCCCACCTCTTGGAGCTGTGGCTCTGTGTGCAGCTGCCCAGAACAGCGTCCTCTGTGCGCCCACCCGGGACTCTGCTCCCGCCTGCAGAGCTCCAGGCCTTTCTCCAGCTGTCTCCAGAGACCCCAGAGGGCCCGGGCTGCTGCTCCTAGGGACATGGCTAGAGCAGGCAAGAGCCACCGCTGGGGGAGGCCGGCATCTCAGTGTTGCACGAGGGTATATCAGTCAGCTCTCCTGTCGCTGGGACATCATACTTGACACACACAGCTTACTGGATCTGGGGTTTATTTGGCTTCAGTCTCTGGTCAGCTGGTGCCAAGGCCGGAGCATCACAGGGGAAGGGCCTAGTGGAGCAAAGCTGTGGTCAGGAAGCAGAGAGGGGAGGGAGGAGCTGAGAAGGAGCCAGAGCCTCCACAGGCGCATCTTAGAGACCCACCAAGAGGTAGGTCCTCACAGCGCATGCAGCAGTGACTGCTTTTAGGGGTGAATCCACTGGCAGGTCCAGCACCCCCTATGCTTCAGGTGTCCTCTAAAAACCCCACCTCTGAGGGTTTTCGGGGGAAACCTTAGATCTACACTGTAAGAGAGGTGAAGGGCCAGCTTGCCTCGCGATGGGAGGCGCTCATGTCCTCCCTCTGAGCCTGCCACTTTGCCTCAGGACTGGGATCCTAACCAGGGTTCCAGGTTGAATGGGGTTTGCAGAAATAGCTGGAGAGTGGCCCAGGACCTGGCACAAGCCCAGAGCACGTCGGGTGAGCAGCCCACCTTCTGCACAGGCTGGACCTCAGGGCAGCCGCTGAAGCCCTCCGTGCCCAGAGCAGCTGCAGTGCCAACTCGTGGGGAGTGCTGGGTGGGATGGAGCGTGTGGCCTGGCCCCGGGCTGGAGAACCCGCAGTGCTCAGATGGGCGGCTGCGGCCACGCAGCAGGGCTGCTCCCTGCTCTTCATGTGTCGTCATCCGTTTGCTTTAAGGTGGTTTTAACAAGGCTTTAGGGAGATATAACCTCCACCCTGTAAAAGGTGGACTCGGCAGGAGAATTGGCTGGATTCCTACTGGGATGCCTTGCTCTGCTGGATGAGGGACATGCTGGTCACGCCAGAGTGCCCCTGCACCCCGCAGCCTTTCTGCCCCAGCCCTTTTCCTGCAGACACCCTCTGCTGGCCCTTGAACACCACCTCACTGCACTCACGTCTGCGTTCTGTCCCATTTGGATGCTTGTCCTACCGGCAGTCAGCAATCAGCAGGTTCCCCTCCCTCCCCCACCCCGCCCCCGGTGGATCCCCTGAGCAGCTCTCGCTTGGCTCATCCCCTTGTCCAGGGGCATGTGGCAGCCTCCAGGGCCTCGTGGGCCAGTAGAGCCCAGAGTGCGCAAGCTTGCCCGGCACTGGGGGAGGCCGCTTCCCCCCGTATTTGTCTGGGCTGAGAGTGCCATTCCTGGTTTGTGTGGTGAGTGTACACTGAGTCACTTGAGTCTCTGTCACAGTAGGTGGGGTGGCGTGACCTGGCGTCCAGCTCCCTCACTGTGCTGTGGCCAGCTGCTCGGAAGCCGCCTCTAGCATGGTGGGTTCGCAGGGCTCTCGGTCACGGTTTCCACCTGCGTGGCCGTGTGGCTGCGGTGCTGCGCAGCTGTGCATTGGGGGTTTTGTGTGGCGTGGGTTCCAGGATCCTGCACACGTGGGTGGAAGTCCCTGACCTGTGGGAGAGTGTCACCTAGCCAGTTGTGAGTTCTTTGTCACTGTACTTCACAAAAACATCCTCTCATTCTGAACCCATGATTCTGTTTGCTTGGTGGGGTGGCTGGATGGGCGGAGGGCCCACATTCGGGAGCCAGCAGCTTGGGGTCCCGTGAGGTCTCTGGGCAACACTGACCGCCAAGGCGCAGCGCTGGGCTTCCAGGGCGGGCTCTCTGGCTTGAGCATTCCTGCTCCAGTTTATTGCTGACCTCCAAGTAGTTTTCATGTGTGGTGTGGACAAGGGTGGATATTTTCCATAGAGAGATACCCAGTTATTGGGGTATAACATGCTGGCAGGATTTTTCTTTGTTTATTGAATTGGTGCCCTTTTAAAAAATTATTTCACACACACATACGCGTGCATTTCTCTGTACAGGCTCACACACTCTGGCAAGCTTTTCTAGAATCACTGTTTTTGTTCTTTGATCTATTTTTTATTCTTTTGCAAACTCCAAGTTACTGAAACTTTACTGAAAGTCTCAAAGTGAGAAGGAATGGCTATTATTCTTTCAAGAGCAACATGTCTCTTTCTTCTACTCTTGACCTTGTAAAATTGTCACTAAATTTTAAATTGAGTAGTCATTGTTTATCAAATTGTGATTTGGGCGAGGCTGGCTCCGTACACAGGGGTGAAGAGACTTGGCGGTCTAGGGGCGCGAGCTGCCGCCCTGTTCTCTGCTCTCTTCTTAGCTTTTCAGCACGGATTTGGGTTTGAAATGAGCAAGTCCTACACATCTTTGATAAGTTTAATGGGATTCTAATTGGTATTTTGATTTCATTTCCAATAATTTCGTAAGTTTGTAGGAATGTCCCTTGCTTCTGCGTATGGGCCTTACCTCTTACAACCTGGACACATTCCTGTATCCGTTTTAACAACGTGTGTATGGCCCTGGCTTCTCACGCACCGCCATGTGCCCTGGGCACGCAGGCAAGTTGACCACGTCTACTCCAAACCTTGCGCCTTTGGTCTCCGGGCTGTCCTTTCGCACGTACAGTGAGGTCTTGGTTCATGAGCAAAATTCCTCCTGGAAACATGCTTATAATCGAAGCACTTGCATACCAAAGCAGATTTCCTCCTAAGAAGTAATAGAAACTCAGGCGACTCATTCCCAACCCAAACTACTCATCAAATGACAACAATGCTATCATACAAAATAATAGATCAAATTCAAAATATAATGAAAAGTAACCTGCACTTACCTTTGAAAACCTTCTCGGCTGGTGTGCAGGAGGCAAGAGGGGAGGCTCGCCGCTCAGGCTCACTTTCACTGTCACGAACGGAATCACTGCTGCTTCCGGCTCCTGGAGCCCTTTTCTCTCTGTGCATCTTTCACAAGGAGCCTGCGCAATGATGCTTGCATTTCCTGCCTCTTGAACACTGTCATGCTGTGGGGTTCTTGAAAGGGGAACAATACAACACTGGGCACACTTCATAACAGTGTTTTACAATGAATCACCCAAGAATCACATACAACAAGTGCAGGAAATCTAGCCACTCACTAAATATCAAAGAGCCCAGCTGAGGGCGTGGGTCCTACTTCACGGATCTGTGCTGGGAAGGCCCAAAGGTCAGTGTGGAAGCTAGGGAGTCTATGCCAGGGGGATGGAGGCTCTGTGCCAGCAGGCTGAGGGGTCTGCACTGGAGCCAGGAAGCGATGCTCAAGGCAAGCACCAGAGCTCCCCCAAAGGCACCACGACCGTCCTCAGTGACAGTGAGATTCCGAGCTCCTCCAGCGATGAGGAAAGCTGAGCTCCCACCAGGAAAGCCGACACAACGAGCTTCTCCATAAGGCTGAGCAGTGCCCCATGTTGCCTTCTGGAGCCAGGAAGTGATGCTCAAGGTGAGGACCAGAGCTCCTCCAAAGTTCCCGGGGAAAGCCAGCACAACAAGGTCCTCCAGCAGAGCAGCGCAAGAGAACCAGCAGGCCCCAGCAGCTCCAGCAGCTGCTCCAAACAGCTTCCCCAACAGCGAGCGTTTCAGCAGCTTCTCCTGTTGAAGGAGAGGCATGGTGGGCATAGAGCTGTTGCTTAGGCGAGCCTCCCGCACCCAGCACCACGCTAGTTTAATTCAGCTGGGTGGAAGAAGTTGCTGGCCAGTTAGCTATCCACCACAAAGACTTCACTGAAACGTGACATTGCATTGTCCTTAAACAAATTATTTGCCTGATTGTGACAGCCTTACTTGGGTGGAGCTTTTCTACAAAATCTTGTACTGTTCCCCACATTTAACATCTTCCTGATGTCATTTGAAGTGAGGCATTCCTCTACCTTTTTCTTCTCTTCACCCATAGGTGAGACCTCCTCCACTTCCTGGCCATCCCCAATGGGGACAGTCCCTGCTCAGTGTCCTGCCCTGACACTAGGCTGGGCTCTGGGGGGCCTCTTGCTGCCAGAGATGGTGACAGCACAGCAGGGATTCCATTTTGAAGCAAGCAGGGGGCAGGGAAACCTGGCCCACAGTGACCCTGGACTGCTCCCCTTTCTGGGGTCCAGCCTCAGGCACCACTCAGGGTCTCAGCCCAAGCTCCAGGGAGCCCCGGAAGCCCTGAGTCCTCTTCCCCCTCTTGCCACTTAGGAACCCTGTGGGCTGCCCACAGGCTCCACCTCCTGCTCCAAGCACAGTCCCGTTCCACTCCTGCCCTAGACACACAGGAGCATCATTAAAGCCTGGCTGGGGGACAGAGACTCCGTGAGGCCACTGTCCTGAGTGTCCTGTGGAGGGCTTCTCTGGAGGACAGCTCCATGCCCACCGTGACTCTGTGTGGGCTTGCCACCAGGGCATGCCAGGGCATGGCCTCACCTGGCAGGGACAGCCTTGTAGATGCAAAGGCACCGTTTTCTCTGCCACTCGGGGCTCAACCTTCTGGTGCTGGGTCAGCTCCTGGGAATGGGTCAGGGTGGGAAACCTGCCCACACGCTTGCTGCGGTGACACATGCTGGTTAGACAAGGGAAGGTGTGCGGAGGGCTTCCAGGGCTCTGGGTAGAGAGGTGGGAGCCCAGCCCTGAGGACACGCCGGAAGGCATGAGGCTAGCCGAGGGTGGGCTCCGAGGCCACTCTTGGAGGGAGGCAGCCCCCTCCAGGGTGGCTGTCCCGGAGTTGTAAGCCTTCATTACCTGAAGGAGGTAAACAGGTCTTGCAAGTCTCTATTTTCTCCTCTATTATTAGCAAGGTACAAGTGCTATGGGTTTAATGGGAGAATAAAAACCACCCTTCCTCGTCCAAACAATTAGCACTGTAAATAATTTTTAAGAATAAAAATAGTCCCATCCTAATATGGCCCAATTTCAAGTGGTCTAATTAGAGAAAGGCCAGAGTTTCTTATTTTTAAAAGTGTTTACTCAGGTTGTTTGAAGTTAAATAGTGAAAATGAATAGTACGAGTGCCGCGAGGAGTGAGGGGGTGGTGAGGACCAATTACCAGAATTGCCAGGTCCACAGAGTCACCCACAAGACACGTGGGTGCCACTTTGGGGTCATCCATCACCCATGATGAGCAGATGATTACAGGGGGTGGTGATGCCCTGTTAATTTGTTTCATTTAAAAAGAACATTTATGACACCAGAGTCTTCCACACAACCTTTCCTCGTTAGTCCACACCCCGCGGGCCATGTACCCAACCCTGCCCTTCTCAGGAAGGTGATGGATGCTTGCAGAATACAATTGCCTTTATTATGCACAAGGTGAAGGTCCTTCCCCGACAGCTGTGAGGCTTTCAACCCTGACATCCATCGCATACCACATCCTCACAGCTGGGTCCTGGGAGGCTAGAGCAGGCCCCTACGTGCGAGGCGGCCCTGGAGTTCTCTCTGCGCTTGGGGGTTCTCTTCTCCCTGGGGTCTTCTCAGGGTGAACGGGCTCAGAACGGGTGGCACAGCTGATGGCCAGGCCCTCACCAAACATGAGCAGCCAGTCGCATGAAACGCATGTCAGCTTCACGGACAGATTCGTCGCTCCCTCAGCACCTGCTCGCTGAAGGACCCCAGGGACAGAGACAGTGCCGAGCGCGCTGGGGACTCCAGCGTTGGTGGACGGCCTTGCGGGAGAGGTGGGTCGGGAAGCACGAGTGGGAAACGTGACAGCCTTGAGCAGGGGACAGAGGCAGGGCGATGCGAAGGAGCCTAGCGGCCGGACAGCTCTGCGCGAGCAGCCCAGGAGGTGCGCGGCGGAGGCATCGGGCACGCTGCATAGTACAATGGTTACTTTCTCATCGCGGGCACGCAGCGCTGGATGCCCACAAGCCAGAGGAGAAGAAGTTAATTTTGGCTCTTGGCTTCAAAGGGTTCCATCCATGGTGAGCTGGGCGTAGGAGGGTGTAGCGCAGGAAGTCCGCTCACCTCCCGGCAGCCGGGAAGCGGCCAGGAAAGTAGCCGAGGACAGCAGTGCGCACTCCCGGTCACGCGCCAGAGCCCGCACCCACCCGGGCCCACCCCCAGGGGCGCGCTCAGCGATCCACTCGGGAGTACTGCACCGGTCACCTTCCAAAGCCCTGTCTCTGAGCGCGCGAGACTTCCGGAGGACATTTCAGGCCTGAAGCCTAGCACACTGCGTTTCTGCTGCTTGGGAGACAGGTCGGGCCCCACCTGCAGCCGCATCATCCCTCGATTGGTCCACGGACCCACCCCTCTGCCACATGGGCCCTGTGGCAGCAGAGTCTCCCTCAGTGGCCTGGAAGCCTGCTCATGGTGTACTCTCTGGTAGTGCGGGCGCTGAAGGGCCTGCGGCTGCTCGGGAGTCCTGCCCTGCTGATGTGGGCAGGGAGGCTTGCAATGCCCGCCCACCGAGGGGCCGGTAGAAGAGGTAGTGGTGTGCTTATACAACAGAGTATTATTCAGCTACGAAGAAAGATAAACGAGAGGCTTCTGTAGGTAAGCGGCGATGAGAGACCAGACTCACAAGTGAAGAAATCAGACCCACGTGTGTAAGCGCCGTGTGGCCTCACCAGGGTAAGAGCCTGAAAGAGTAAATGAAATCCAAAAGGGACAGTACATACAGGGAGAGAGAACGGAACTGCTCAAGGGGAAGGAACAACTGGAATGGGGAATGAGAAAGGAAGAAGAAAAAAATGTATATATGCACACCCGCAGGATATCTTGGATAACTGTACTGCTGATTTCTACTGATCTATTGAAAAGAACAGTTAATGCTTAATTTTTTCCTTCTTCTCAATGTTTTGTTTAGCTAGTCGTGCTTGTGTCTGGTAATCTGAACAACTAATTTGAAGATAACAGCGTGCAGTGTAACAACCACTGTTGAATTCCTATCATGTTGTCTTGCGAAATTCTGTATTGTTTCTAACATTTTTTTCTTACCATATTTTATTCTCTTTAAACAAATAAAAATAAACATGACATGAAAAACAGTCCATCAGTCACTGGAATACGATGTCTTAAATTCAGGAAGAAACTTAGAAGGGAAAGAGCTGGGTGCGACAGAATTTGTTGTTCTAGTTTCTGGAGAGATCCCCGTACTGATTCCCGGAGCGCTCGCACTGGCTGACATCAATTGGGAGGAAGGCTTCCTCGGCCCCCCCAGCCTCGCCAACACTTTTGTTAGTTCGTTTCTTGGTGACGACGGACAGCTTTCCTGGAGTAAGGAGCACTCTCAGCACTGTTTGATTAGCACCATGGACCGTAGCCAGCTCTAGGCCACAGCCGAGGTGTCCATCAGCGGAGGAAAGGAGAAAGAGAAGGTGGCCCTGCACGCAGTGGGGCGCTTCCTGCCGTAAAGGAGACTAACTGCGAGTCATTTGTAGCAGCACATGCAAGCTGAGACCATCATATTACGTTTTTTAAAGATTTATTTATTTGTGTATTCGGCACAGGGTCTCACTGTGCAGCTCACACTCACAGTGATCCTACTGCCTCAGCCCACCCAGCGCTGGGATTACAGGCGTGTGCCACCACGCCCGGTTTCAGCGGTTGGCTCGGTGCAGGGCCAGTGCAGCATGTGGTGCCGGGAATCAAACCTGGGTCCTTGTGCTTGCCAGGCAGGTGCTCAGACTGCTGAGCTATGTCCCCAGTCAGACCACCCTATTAAGTGTAATAAAGCAGACACATGAGCCTAAATATCATGTGGCTTCTCTTACGTGAGAAACCCTCAGCATGAATAAAGGGAGCAAACTGCAATGTAGGTGACAGCAAGTGGGGACACAGAGCTTCTTGAAACCAGGAAGAAGACCAGAGATGGAGGGGGTAGGGAGGAAGTGAGATGAGGGCAGGAGTGTGGGTGTGCTGTGCGCCCACCCCGACCGCGCACAGGAACATGGTCCTTACGTACGGCAGACATGCATCATGCAAGTGCCACTTCTGGGTAGCTCCAGAGGCCAGCAGCTGATGAAGGTGAATGGACAGGTCACTGCCCCGCAGTACTGACTGGCAGGCCTAGCAATTGTTGGCATTAGGGGCTGGCACCAGAGTCAGGGCTAGGACACTAGGGGCACTGGTGCTCCGAGCCTGGGGCCACCAGCAGAGCTACACTGGGAGGATTCATGCTGACTACCTGAATTGAGCCAAAGAGCCCTGGGCTGATTGGTGACCCTACTGCTGTCACTGCAAGGCCTCCCCATGCCCTTGCTGAGCCCTCTGCTTGGGCAGCTCCTGCTCTCTGGGCCCTGAGTCCTCATGACTGACACGGTTATCAGCCTTGGCTGGCCATTGCGGGGGTTCCTGCCCCTGGTCGACCTTGCATCCTTTGGATGGAGACAAGGTTGAGGCAGAGCCCAGGCTGGCTTTCTGAAAAGTGTCCCAGCTATGGGGCTGGAGAAGCCAAGCTCACAGGTGCCAGGATGGACACGGATGTCTGCGGGGGTCTGGGTCTGGCATTGGAAGTGGGTGCTACAGCTAGGTGGACAGAAAGCAGGGAGGACATTGCTGGGCTGCAGAGCCCCTGTCTTGCTGTTCCCTGGGTCTGGACTCCATGGCGTAAGCAGGACAGCTGTCCACCCCAGCCCATCCTGGGAGAGCCCATCTTGGCACCATCCCCTGAGGGCAGGCGTTGTTTAGGGTGTTTTCTTCAGCACAACTGGGCACCGGGGTGCAGGTCGGTCCTCTCCAGGCCAGTGCTCGGGCCTTCCTGGGGACGAGTAATGGCATTGCCAGGCCCTCTCCAGCAGGCCTGGGAAAGGGTTAGAGAAACATGGCGTGAAGCTGGCCTTGGTGGTGGAAGGCCATTCCAGCTGGAAGCAAGCAAGGGCTAGCCCCGGAGCCCAGGAGGTGCCAGGCACTGTGCACAGGGGGCACCTGCATGCCTCAGTGCTCACATGAAAGGTGGCCACTGCCTGCTGTTCCCTGACCGAGGACCGCAAGGGGCCTGTGCCAGGCTTGCACACGCAGTGCAGGAGGAGCCCGAGGCCTGGCCTGATGGCCACGCTGTGCTGAATGGCTCCACGTCACCGGCTTCCTTACCAGCAGCATTGGCCTCCATGGAGGGTCCCAGACCCAACTGGCTTGGTTCAGTCTGACTGCGATTAAGGTGCAGTTCCTGTGTCTTGGGGAGTCTGTTGGGCCCTGGGGGACAGACTCAGAGGGCCACCGGCCCAGCCCATGTCATGGCTACGATATGGGGCAGACACCAAGACAGAGGTACATGGGACCTCACAGTGTCACCAAGGCAGGGTAGGATGCATCCAGCCCCGTGCAGTGTCCAGAGGACAGGACACTCCAACTGGGACAGGAGGGGACCCTGCATGGCCCGAGAGCACAAGTGTGGAGCTGTCAGAGAGGAGTGGCCTCCGCAGAGTGTTTTGGGGGGGACATGGACAGGCCGAGCTGGCCCCAGAGGCAGGCAGACACCCAGCTCTGTTCTGGTGCAGATTGTCTCACAAAGTCCATGTTGTGGGCAGTAAGAGACCAGTGTGTGGACGGCGTCCTGAGCTGCGTGCCCCTGCTCGCCTCTGTGGGACGGAAGGCAGAGGACACCATTGGCGTTGGAGACCTGGGGAAGGCAGAGGCAAAATCCGAGGAAGGGACAGGACACAGCACCAGGAACCCGAGGCCAGATCTGGGGTGGGGTGGGGAGGGGAGCAGATGGGGAGAGGCCCGGGTGCCCAAGGCATAAGGCTGGCTCATGGGGTGGTTGGAAATGGGTGCAGGAGAAAGAGGAATCGGGGCAGCTGTTCCAGGTTGGAGCTCGGGCCTGGGCTTCTGGGCAGGAGGACAGGTTAACACCTTGGAGGAAACTCTCAGGAGGCCTGAGGCCACCTGCAGCCTCAGGAGGCTAATGGTGGTAGGAGCTCTGACTCCCCAAGGGGCCACATGGGACTGCATGGCCCCCCTTTTCCTTCC
>NDGN011395250.1:0-11868 GCA_002564285.1 Tympanoctomys barrerae
CTCTCTCTCTCTCTCTCTCTCTCATTTTTGAGACAGTGTCTAACTTTGCAGTTCAGGCTGGCCTTGAGCTCACTTTTGTAGCCCAGCCTGGTCTTGAATTCACAGTGATCTTCTCGCCTCAGCCCCCAGAGTGTGGTGATCACGGGCACGCGCCACCCCCCTGCAGGCCTCCCCTTCTGAGTCCCCATTGCTCCTGCATTTCTCCCTGTGCACTCCTTTCCCAGTGTGATGCTAACTTATGGGCTTGGTTCATGGACACGTGTACCCAAGTAGTGAGGCACGGATCAGACGCCTTTGTCCTTCCATGACAGTCACCTCATTCTCTTCTTAGCATTTACATCTTATTTAAGGGAAAGCAGATAATACTGATACTCCAGAACCTTCAGAAAAAATGCCCTTCACAGCTTGAAATAGTTGCTGTTTCCACCCCGTGAGCACCAGGGAAAGCAGCAGAGGGGTCTGGCTTGGCTATGGCTTCCTTACTCCCCTGTGTCACAGAAGCTCGAGGCTGCTGCAGGCCCACCCTCACAGACAGTAAATCTGCAGAGTTAAGAAATAAAAAGCCAATATTTCATATATTTTGGAATGAAGTGAAGAAAAGTTTGTAAAGATACCAATCTTTAAGACCCCCAAATCAATCATATATAAAGATTACAAATCAGAATTTTCAGCATAGTACCTTGAATAAAAAAGTGACACCTGCCAAAAAAGCCCAGGAAATGTCACGAGCTATCCAAAGGCTCTGAGGCCCTTGTAAACCTCTGTTGTATTTATTTAAGCTCCAGATTTTTCACTAAGTGAAATCCCTGCAGCTCGCCACCCATGTCCCCGCCACACCGTCACTTAGGTTCTGCAGCGCCTCAGCAAGGTGGCTGCTCTGCAGCCCAAAGTCGCCCTCTTCATCCAGGCTGCCACACCCTGCTGTCTCTTCAGCGTGACTCATGCCTCCACCTTGCCTCATGTTTTAGGCAGACGTTTCAAGCTATCATCCACTGCGCTGCTCTACTTAGAAGAGAGACACTCAGATAAATAAATCATTTCTTTGTTTCTTTTGTCCGCTCAGCTGTACACAGGCTCGTTTTTCATTAGATCAGAGAGATCTATCTGTAGGCCCTGGTCTCTCTGTCTTTGTCTTTCTCTCACCCTCATTCTTTCTCTGAGGGGCGTGTGTCCGTGTGGGGAGGTGTCAGCATTGGAAATGTAGGCAAGGCAGGACTTCTGAGTCTCTGAAATTTTCTTGCAGATAAAAGTTTATGAGTAAATTCTTTTGGTTTGCTTAACACTAAGCAAATGAGATAAAAATCTGTATGATGTATTCTATTTTATTATGTCTGTTTTTATCATTTTTAGCTTTAAATGTAGAGGATTTTCCCCTTCCTCAGATACAAATTACTTCCTGAAAGCAGAGCTCTGCTCACGTCTCCCCGAGCTCTGCAGATGCTCCTGCCTGCTGTCTGCTTCCCCCTGGCCTGAGCCGCTCTTGGGCCGAAGCCAGCAGCTCTCACCTTGGACCTGCCCTACAGGACTTGCTTTTGGCCAGGTCTTTTCTGATTGGTCAGATCCAAATCCTACCTTTCATCAGGTTCACCAGATTCTCTAGTGACTTCAGTCACTCTAAAAAAGAATCACACACCTCTCTTTTGATATGGAGAATCTAATGTTTTTCCTGGGTTTACATTTTAAAAATATTTGTATCTTTACTCTTCCTCAGATAGCATCTAGGAATGGAATGGAGAAATGTGAACTCTACATAGCTTCAAGAGAAAATTACCAAGTACCACTCTATTAATTGCTATGTTTTAAGAAGCAAGTATACAGTACAAGGGTTTAGCTTTGAAAATTATTTTCCTAAATCCTCAAACTCTTTTTTATAATAGGTACACCTGGCTGTCCATATGTTACATTTTAATTTGGATGCTTAAGATAGAAACTAATTTGCATAATAGGCAAAGATTACAATATGAAGGACAAAATCAGAGATATAAAGAAAATCATAGTTCTCATTAATAGAAATTAAAATACACACACACGCACACACACACACACACACACAACAATAATGTCATAATAGCCAGCACATTTCTAATAATGACCTAAGATAATCTTGGGAAACTCTTGGAAGGACTTTCCAAAAGCAATCATTTAGCTGAGATGTCTCTCAGAATGTATTTAAAGGGACAAGTGGCTGAAGATCATTCAATTTCCTGAACTAAAGACAAATATGGCTAATTTTTTTCATATTTTTATAATTTTTTTTCAAATACCGTACAACTTCAAGGTAGAACTGAGCCGACACAAGTTGTTGTAAGGTGTGTTTTCTACTATTTGTAGTCAAGCGGAAACACTAAATCTAGTCTCCAAATCTTTCATATCCACAAATATGAACTAAATTTTTTTTTAAAACGTAAAAAATCCAAAAGTTAAGAAAAAATCTCCTTTTATTTTATTTCAAGGCATTCTGGTGGTGAAGCTGAAAGACTCTGAGCACTTCCTGGTGGATTGGCGGTGTGCACCTCCAGCTGTCTCTTGAGGTCAAGGAGACATAACTTTAGGAGCTCTATAATGTCTCTCCCTGGCTAGTTTATGGGATGGCACTTCTCCCCCTGCTGTGCTTCCTGGCCACCCACCATATTTGCCTCAAAGCCAGCTGATCACGGACTAAGTCCCCTGATCCAGGAACCAAAGTAAAACTCTTTAAACTGTGGGTATCTGTTGTCTTGTCACAGCAGCAGGGTAGTGACCAGTAGAGTCAGTCAGCTCTCAGGAGTCTCTTTTCGTACAATACTATAGATTAGCTATGAGCACGACAACAGCATTGTATCACCTTCATGAGCATTTTAAAAAATCACATGCAGAGAATACGTTGAGCTTTTAAAAATCATACTCTCCATGTGGATCTTGCTTCAGAGTGCTCAGACTATTTGCTCAGTGACTTTGCTTGCTCTGTCGCTGCAATGCGTGGTGAGCTCTTGCCAACAAACTTTCAAAAATTATCAATTGTTAAAAAGCAAGAGAAGATAATTGCTCTCCTTAATGAGGTTGCTGACCAGATTCCACCACAGTGGCTTTCCCAGCAGGAAGGTGAGCTATTTTTACATCAGACACACTTACCCTTGACACTCCTTAATTACTTTTCCTTGGTTTTTTCAGCTGCCCTGAGTCCTACGGCTCCACACATACCACCAATTGTCACCAGTTCAGAGGTGGCAACCCACTAATAGCCTTGCTCACACTGTGACCCTGCAAAGGTTAATCTTCTTTTATTTTATTTTTTTCTTGTTTCTACTTCTTTCTAAATTAAGAATATTTCTTTTATTTATTTATTTATTTAGCAAGAATATTTCTTTTTTTAAATCTTCTTTGGAAGACTTTATGATTACAAAGGTTATGATAAATCTCCTTTTGGGGTTTATTTTTGTCAGTCTAAGCAAAGGCTTTAAAATTTGTAATGGAAACAGGAACACAAGTGAGCTCTATTTTGAAAAAGTCAGTGTGTGGATTTTTTTTTTTTTTATGTACTTAGTACACGGTCTGCAGAGTCTCACTACACAGATTGGACTCGTAGTGATTCTCTTGTTTTCAGCCACCCAAGCACTGGGATTACAGGCATGCGCCATCAGGCCCAGTCTCAATCACTGTCTCAGCATGCCCCGGGGACGAGGCTGGTACAGCATGCTGCCTAAGCAGGTGTTTTAGTCCACTGAGCTATCTGACCAGGCCAGAGTGTGGATTTTAATGGTAAAAGTGCTATCAGATGTGCAAGAGTTTACAATAATGATAGCCACAAAATCACTGCAAAGAATAAGCGCTTCCCTGGCAAGCTCAAGGGCCTGAGTTTAATCCCCAGTTCCGAAGGGAAAAAAAAATCACTGAAAAGAATTGAAGATTTCTATTTATTAAATTTCTTTTAAATAATCTCCAGAATACATTTAACATAATATATGCATAATATTATTGGTGAGTCTTGTAGGTAAAAAAAAAATAAAGAATTTCTATTTAGAAATTATTTTTATTTTTTTCCCAGTTAGTTCCTCTGTTTTGATTTTTGTGTTTCTAAAATCCATTATTATGTATACCAGATACTAATATTGGTATATTTTTCTGGTGAGTTGATACTTTTACTATATATATTGCCTTTTTATTCCTAATTTTAGAGTTTACCATAACCTGTATGACTATAACAAATCCCATTTCTTGCTGACTCACTTTGTTATCCCAGTAGATCTATAATGCTGTAATATTTGGATGCAATTAGAAGTGAAACTCCTTGGTATCATGACCCTTGATGGCTTTATACAGGGTGAACGACTGGCCTAAAAGCTTGGCCCTGCATTCTGTACCATAATAGTGAGGAATCATGTTAATGCAAAGGCATGATTTTGAGGAGAATTAAAAAGCCTTTGTCAGAGTCTCAGCCATTGCTTGACCACTTCACTTTCTGTGAAAGCCTGAGAGAATGTGTTCTCTCCATGTGACTCTCCTTAGGCATGTTCTATATTGTTGATCACTTTCCTCTGTGGTCCCATAATCTCCTTGATCAGAAAATTTGGGAAATTACTGAGCTACTGGATGTTACAGTACAGATTCTCTTATGTCCTGAGTCCTCAGTATCCTTGAAAGGCTAGGGCCAATTAGGATAAATATACAGCTACTTTCTGTTAGTTCAGTGAGAAGAAAGATTGGTACTAATAGTGTTTGGACAGGATATCATGTCTGTATGTTGTACTATGAATAACCACTATGGAGACAACAATATGCAATGTACTAATTATTTAAGCTGTCCTATTAATCGCTTTGGAAACTGTCTCATTGCTATTTGTTTCTCAATAAAATTAATTTTAAAAACCCTCTGTCAGTGTTACATGTTGTGCTTTGGACCTCAGACAACAAAGTTCTGCATTCTGGCACTCAGAAGGTTTTGAGATGAAGGAGATTACAAAGGCCTAGGAAGCACTTTCTCCCTTTTCCTGACCAACTGGTCCTCACTCTTCTTTCTTCCCTGAACAGAATTATAGTAAGTAGAACTCCTCTTCTGCAAGGATGGCCATAGGCACTAGATCCTACTCTCATAAAGCAATCCATAAAATCTCTAAGGGTCAATTTTCCTCTATTGCATGAAATCTACTACTCCAGCGAAGACCTGACTGATACTCAGGAGGAACAAATGCTCCAGAAAGCCCCTGGTGAATCTGAACAGAGAGCCCCTGCCTGGCTGCCCCCCAGTAGATCGTAGACTTTGTCCACACTCATGCTGCCCCCCCACTAGATCATAGCATTTGTCCACACTCATTGCTTCACAGTTGTACAGAGTTCATTACATCTAAGCATAAAATACACATTTTTTTCATGGCTCTGTAGATCTTCTTCCTGAAGGCTGTGCATCGTATGAAACTGTAATTGAGTTCCTTATGCTTTTCCTATGAACTTCTCCTGATAAGTGTATGATCCTCAGCAAGCTGGAGATGAGCAAGGGCACCACATCTGCCTCTGCACAGATCCATTGATACAAACTTGATTATAGGAGGAGATTTTTGTTTGTTTGTTTACTACTAAATAAAAGAGAAAAATTCCTACTGTTTGCCAATATAAATTAATAATACACTAAAATTTGCTTCTGATAAACAAATGAACAAATACCCTTTCAATGACTTTGAAGTGTTGTAAAGCAAGTCAATAAAGGTCTGCAGGTGGCTCCAGGTGATAGGAGGGTACTCAAGCTCAGGAAAGACAAGCAAATGCAGTAGAATTCTGATTGCCACATAATCAGACTCATGTTTTCTTGCTTGATTCAGCTAAACTCAGAAATGGCATCTTAGACACATTGTCTCTGATTTCTGGGAAATTATTTACATCCTCAGAAGGCACACACTTTAAATTCTTCTTTATACTAAAAATGTCTGACATACTTTTAGCACTATTAACATAATGCCTCAGAAAAGAAAAAATTTAGATGAGGGTAATATTAATGAAGATGTAAATCCTTTGAAGACAAATTAAAGAAAATTCTGTCCAAAGTTGACAGTGTATCACACGGAGTTAACACTGAGTAACGTGCTCCCAAAAAAATTGCTGCACAATTCTGGCTCCTAAAATAATACTGTTGTATGTCTTTGTGGAATAATAATTTAATCCATGGAACAATGTGCTCATAGTAATATCAGGGCCACTGACAGCAGCCCCAACAGACATGGCCATGGTCTGCCTTAGTATGTGGCTCCAACGAACTAAGTACATTCATTTCAAACTTTGTTCACTAGAAATCTTGCAAGGAAAAGTAAAATGATAACAACAAATAAGCCATTTGCCATCTATGTATTTCCTCATCAGTGATTTGTGTTAAACCATAATTTTCTTGCAGTATGTTAGAATGTTTCTCTAGTCTTCCAGCTTTTTGTTGACTACATGATGCCCCATATTAGGAGGTTCTCAGTACACAGTAAAATCAATTGTATGGGAATGAGCATGGAGTTCTTTCAGGAACTCCATGCTGTGAGGAATAACTTACTCAGAAGTCTACTCCTGTACTGTAGCATTAAGTTATCTCTTCTCATAAAATTAAAACCACAAACACATAAAGTCATGTTTATGAGCCAGAGTCTCAATACATTCAGCATCAAAATGTATGTATTACAGAATTTTACTTAGACCATCACAAATTTTCAGAGTACTGGTAGCATTTTTGTGCCTCACTAAATTTAATATTTATTTCATGTTCCACTATGTGTATTTAATTTATGCTCCACATGCTCATGCAACTCATTGACCAGCTGCGCCACTGGTGTTCTTCCTGAATTCTATAGATACTCCAAATCATTCTTTATCATTCATTAGTTACTCACTTTTCCCTATAAACCAAAATTTTCATCTTTTATTATTGCACATACATTTTTCTATGTGTTCTTCACTTGTACCAATTTATTTTTGGCTTTCACAGATTTGGTTCACATGATGGTCTTCACTAACATAATCCTGTTGAGTAGTATGTACGAACAGCTTCTGCCTGCCCTTCTGCCTGGTCTTCACAACACTCTATTTCAGCCTCTTTCATTCGTATTCTGTCCCTTGTAAACAATCTTTAAAAACACTGATAGAAGCAACTGACATGAACCACCCTCCCCTTACTCTGTGGCTTCCTCTTTGACATTCACAGTGAAGACTATAGGCCTGCTACACACAAACACTCTGCAGTTTCTCCATTAATTAACTTCTATGAAAATTTTTCTTTTCAACCCATATGTGTTGTCATTAGGTATTTTTAATTTATAAAATTAATCAACAAATATTGTAAATAATGTAAAACACAGATAATAAAAGTTCACCCACAATCCCATCTTGGGAGAATATTTTGCAATATGTTTTAACTCTCTCTCTCTCTGTCTCTCTCTCTCTCTGTCTCCCTCTCTATCACTGTCTCTCTCTATATATATATCTATCTGTCTGTCTGTCTGTCTGTCTGTCTCTCTCTCTCTCTCTCACACACACACACACACACACTGATGCATGCATCCATACACTAATATTTAGAAATGTGATAGTTAAAATATGAGCTGCAAAGTTGTTAAGAAATTGAGAAAAACAGAATTGCTAAACAGACAGATTTCAGATAGAATCCAATACCAAGGTGCAGAAACATTGTGTTCTGGGGCAGGTTAGAGTATCTTTGCTTTCCAAATGTTCTTCATTACAGTAAAATCAAGGGCTGGGGATAACTGAACAACACAGTGCCTGCTTGGCAAGCACAAGGTCTTGAGTTCAATTTCTGGTATAAAACTACAAATCAAACACTGAACAGGATCCTGCCTCAAGGGTTGGTTGAAAGTTTTAAATTAAAAAAAAAAAACACTTAAAAGTTTTGAGTGAAAGATGGCATGGTGGTACATGCCTGTAATCCCAGCCCTTGGGAGGTTGAAAACAGGAGAATTAGTATGAGTCTGATCTACATAGTGAGACCCTGTAGAGCTTGTACTACATGCAGAAAAAATAGTTTTGAGTAAAACAGCAGCACATGAAAAAAAAATGAACATAAGTTATTTTTAGTATTATCATTGAAAAAGTTTATTTAGATCTTAGTGAATGACAAAAACATAAATGTTTAAAATTCCTCTACTTTTCTGTTTTTACCTGTAACCTCAAGCCATCATCATTTTGAGGTATGGCACGTTGTACGACTTTGTATTAGCCCACAATATATTATTCTAATTGAATTTATTTTTTCAAGTCTCTTGACAGATTAATGGGCTGAAGATAATCATTTCAGACAAAATTATTTTTGCATCTAGACATTTAAATAAATGTACTTCTTTATTCAGCACTGTGAATTCAGTGCCACAAATCAATAAATATCCCACAGAAAAATCATCGTGTAAAATCAGGCAAAGATAATGTGTAGGAAAATGCTGGAAATGACAAAATGTGTAGAAAATTTCTGGAAATAATCATTTTTATGATTCTTATATTTTTCATCTTTAGGATAACACAGAAATAGATGACTAATGAAGTGAGAAAGGAAACAAAGTAGAAAAAGGAAAATGTTGGGCTGAGATGAAAAAGATGCGTGTGGGTGCCAAGGATTTTCTAGAATATCAAATCACCTCTTTTCAGAAAGACAAAGTAAGAATCATGTCTTATTGGATAATTGGATAATTAAAAGTGTAGGACTGAAATTCCAGACCCTGATTTTAGAAGCTTAGGCTATTTTCCAGAACATAAGATATAATGATAACTTAGAGTATAGATAATATATGAGCAATATACCAGGGCCGGTGTGATAACT
Organism: Tympanoctomys barrerae; assembly: GCA_002564285.1. Lineage (NCBI taxonomy): Eukaryota > Metazoa > Chordata > Mammalia > Rodentia > Octodontidae > Tympanoctomys > Tympanoctomys barrerae. The sequence continues at coordinate 8,774 of NDGN011395250.1, forward strand.
CATCAGACTACAGGGGACAGGGTTTGATACCTGGCGGCACATGCTGTTTTGGCCCTATCCCTCAAGGGCACCGAACTAGTGACCTAGTCCTGGTGTGGTGGCATGCACTCGTAATCCCAGCACTGGAAAGGTTGAAAACAGGAAGATCACTATGAGTTTGAACTAGTTGTAAGACCCTACACACAAGAAAGAAAAGAAAAGAAAAATGAAAAAAGAAAGAAAAGAAAAAAATATATAAATATGACAATATACCAATGAGAATGTCTTTGAGGGCTGACAAGATAGCTCAACAGACTAAGTGCCTGCTTAGGCAAGCACAGGGACCAGGATTCAATTCCTGGTACCACGTGCTGCACAAGCCCTGCGTTTGAACACACTGAGCTGGCCACTGAGACTGGGCATGGTGGCACACACCTGTAATCCCAGCACTGGCGAGGCTGAAAATGAGAAGATCACTATGAGTTTGAGCTGTGTAGTGAGACCCTGTACCAAATACATAAAAGAAAGAGAGAGAGGGAGAGAAAGAGAGGGAAGGAGGGAGGGAGAGAGGGAGAGAGAGTGAGAGAGAGGGGGAGAGAGAGAGAGAGAGAGAGAGAGAGAGAGAGAGAGAGAAAGAGAGAGATCATATGTATAAGGGGGCCCTGGAACTGAATGTAGTAATCATAGAAAAGCAAGAGTATTAAAAACAACTAATATAAGAACACTTCCCTATTTTATATTTTTTATGTATTTAGTACAGGGTCTAAGGGGTCTCACTACATAGATCCAACTTATATTGATTCTCCTGTTTTCAGCCACTTCCCTGTTTTGAAGAATTCTCAGATGACTTACTGATGGAATAGGGTCAGTAAAAGGTGTCACTGATATGGGAACACACCAGAAAATCTCTGCATTTCAAGAATGAGGAAAATGTATATAATCCAAAAAGAGAAAACATGAGAGAGAAAGAGAAGAAACATAGCCAAGCAAATATTAGCCTGATTTCAATCTGCCATTTACAGTGAAATGACCAAGGAGGGTGATTTCTAATATAGTTCCACGCATACCTATTTACAGTGACATTCCAAGTCACACTGCCATGTCTACATAGAGAATGAAACATCACTCACTAGGTGGTGTCCTCTAAACAACATACAAGAAGACAGGAGCTCAAGGCCAGTTGTCACTGAGCATGATGGAAAGATGCGGACAACGCTGAGAAAGCTGTTCTCAGGGACATAATTCTTCAGTTTTTAGAAGGTGAGGTTTCTTATCCTCTGTTTCATGAAGATTGTTATGAAAAAACATGCACATAACCAGAGAAATATAAATGCTTTTTTAGTATGGCAGCAGGCTTAAATGCTTTAAAATCTATCAATATATTGTAATATGTACAGTTAAGAGAATCTATAAAGGTCTGGATTATTTTTAATAGAAATGGAAAATTGAGAAGTAGCACAGGATGAGCCCAACTCATATGTCATAGTGTTGTGATCAGTCTACGTGCTAGGAAAATTAGCACAGTTGGCACAAATGGCACGTACAAAAAGTCACTTGGGTATATTTAGCATATATAACCTCATGAAATATACATAATTTTATATACAACTATATATAATAGGAGTTATGTATATGCGATTTTTATATACTATCAAAACATGCACATGAGGGTAACAGACAAAAATAATCTTAAAAGTGGAAATCTCTTGGGAAAGATTAGCTTAGTTGATAGCAAAAACGAGATATTAATTTTTCTTTTCATATATAATGTTACGTTATTAATAGTAACTTATCTACTCATTTAATAAAATAATTAAATGTCTGCATTAAACTGTGCATCAGTTTCATAAATATCATGTCAGCTTCATTTGTGGTCAGTTATTCTGGTTGTTGTTCTATAGGTTTACTATAATTTCTGCTTGTTAAATTTTACTTCTAAAATTTCAAAATTGAAAGATTATTTTTCCTGTTTAAGTTTTGAGGATGTTGTACTTCCTCTTAGTGTAGGTGTTGAAGATCTAACAAGCTGCCCTTACCTGTGAGCTGAGGAAGCGTCCTCAGATGGTTTCTCTCTTTTCAGTTTTTCTCTTCTTAAACCATCTTTATTTTTCAACCATGCAGCGCTTCAGAGAACCAAGCTCGTGTTGTATTTTACTTTATGTGGGTCTGCCCTGTGACTTCATAATAGAAACCTAATATTTCTTTTATCTTTAAAGTTGTATTTTTCACAAGGACTGAAATTTTCACCTTTACAAGGAAATGCTTTCTCTTATGTAGAACTTAATTATTTTATTTATTTATTTATTTATTTACTTATTTATTTATTTATTTTATCTCCTAGAGACTTCTCTCCGTCTTTGTGTGTGGGACACGGCTGCACGCGCTGCTCCTCGCAGTTCTCTCGTGCCTAAGCTGTACCTCCATGCATAGTGCTCGCGTCTCTGATTGCTCACCTCACCACTGAATAATGATAACACAGAACGGCAGTGCGGCAGCTCTTGGCATAAGCCGCACGGTATCAGAACCCACTCACACATGGCGCGCATGAGCACACACACACACACACACACACACACACACAGTGCTCATTTATGTACACAGTATTTTTATTTAAAGCTATGAAAAACTAAAAAAGATACAGAATTTCAAATTAAAGTGACAGGGAATGAGCTATGATGATTATTTTGCATATTGTTATCCTCAAAGTAGCTTCTCAGATTACCAGATATAAGCATGCAAAGTTGATCAAACTACATAAGCACCAACTGTCCCTTTAAATGAACTGATGGAAATTAGTAGCACAGTTATCTTAGCTACCTCGTATATATACAACTTTGAAATTCATAACCCTTTTACTACTTCCATTTACTGATGGGAAAACAGAAGCGGAGTGTGTAGTCGGCTACATGTCCCCTGGAGTGAACCTGCTTCCCGGACCAAAGTCCTGGCGGGCTTCGTGCTTCCTGCGTGGAAGGCGTTCAGCTCTTCCCGAGTCCAGTGTGTCTTTCTAGAGTTCCTGTTCCACTGCACACCTTGTGAACCTAATGAGCAAACACTCACAGAGAGTCTGTCTAGTCCCAGCTACTGCTCTGAGTACTTTATGTACTGAAGAGTTG